>CAJVPL010000014.1:0-67600 GCA_910591945.1 Ambispora gerdemannii
TTTTTAATTTTAAATATTAATTAATAAAAATTATATAATATTTTGTATTATTAAAAAATATATAAGTTTAATTATATCATTAAAAATTATTTATTTATAAAAAATCTAACTTTACATATAAATATTATTTATATTTTAAGTTTTATTTAAAAAAATTTTTTTAATTTAGAAAATTAATTAATAAAAACTTAGTATATATTTATATTATTAAAAAATAATTAATTATTATTATAAAATTATTATTTATTTATTTATTTATAAAATTTTGTTATAATTAAATTATAATAATTTTAATCAGAATTATCATAATTTTGATCAGAATTATCATAATTTTGATTAAAATTATTATAATTCCAATTTTAATATTAATTAACATAAAATCTCTTTATAGTTACATCACTCTATAGTTATTTAATTTGGCTTTTTCAACAGTGATAACTATAAAGAGATTTAACTATATATTTATCTTTGTTAAAGAAATTTCTAAACTTATTTTAGTTGCTTAACAAAATAAATATATATTATTTATCTTAGAAATAATATTATTTTTTCTATTTATAGTTTCAATTATCTATATTATTTTTTATCTGACTTGAAATCATATATTTTACATATCTTTACAATATATTATCAGAAATTTCAAAAATGAAATTGTTACTTCAAATCTCAATATTTCAACATCTGGTGATTCCTTTTGAACAAAGATATTACTAATAGATTCATCTTGACTATACAAATCTAATGGTGATATTTTTGTTCAAAAAAATCACCAGATGTTGATATTTTTGTTCAAAAAAAATCACCAGATGTTGATATATCAAGTTTTGAAATGACAAATTCATTTTTGAAATTTCTGATAATATATTATAGAGCTGTGTATATATTGTATATATTGTATACTTGAAAAATAAAATAATACCAATATTCAATTTGACAAAAACTAATATTTTAAATTATTTTCTGTATTTGATTTGATAAATATCTAATAAAAATCTTAATATTAATTTTTAGCCAGCTTTTTAGACTTATCTTAAATATTTCAAATATATTTTGAAATAATATTTAATCTGGCAAAGATCTGAGATAAGTCTGATTAAAAATCATTATCTGATTTATTCCAGGTTAAATATTATCCTTCAGAAAATATTTTGAAATATTTAATCTGAAACAAGCATGATAAAAATTGGTTTTTATCAGGTTAAATTTTCTGGAAGATTTCCTGAATCCCGGAGAGATCCTAAAAATTTCCGGAAAAAGAATCAAGTTTTTTTTTCACAGGAAATAATAAAGAAATATGTAAAGATGTTATAGAAAAACATTATTTGTGTAAACAAACGTAAAAATCAAGCAAATTAATTCATTAAATATTTAAGATGAACGATCACTTAAAAGTAGTTCCTAAAAAGATATCGGGATCAAAAGGAAAAATATTTAAATAAACGTGATTCACATTTTATTTTATTCAAAGAATAAGTAATTTTCTAAATTTTTATTTATTTTTTAGTTATTTTATCAGGAAAAATGAGAAATATATATAAATACATATAAATACATCTAGTTTATTTTTAAGTATACAGTATATCGGGATTTAATATTGAAGTTATTTGTTTCGTTTTTTAAACAAATGATTCTCTAGATTTAGAACTAAATCCTTGTGGCTAAGATAAAATAAATAAATAAAAAAATACATCGATATATTTTTTTATAGGTTTATTTCGAATAAAATTTACTAAATCTGAATTAAGATTAAATTGATCAGTTAATAAAATATTAAATTTAGACGTGTATGCTCTAAGTTTAGCGAATTTAGAAAATTTGTCTTTGGAAGAAACCACAAAAATCCCGATAGTATCTTTATGATAGCATGAAAGTGCACCTTCAAATCCGCGAATGAAATGAGGTCCAATTTTTTCTTCACAATTTTTACATTTAACTATTATCGGAGTAATTGCAAAACTTCCGATCATATCAATACCTCCTTCTCTAAATTAATAAAAAATTAAAATAAGTACTTGTGTCGTCGTTATCAAGATAAGACAGCATCATTAGGGATTATACATGTATAAAAAAATTTACCTCGATGTATAATTTAAAGAGCACATAATATCATGTTCATTAAATCTTTCCGGAGAAGAACGTTCACATAAATGTGGCCACGAAGCGCTTTCTATCCTCCTTCCAGTGACACATAATAACTCAACAATATACTTGTGAAAAACTCACTTTGCTCTAAAACATTGTGCACCCATGTCCTGTAAAATTCTATGAATTTTCTTTTGAAATCGATTTCCTTTGACAACCGTATTCATGATTTAATATTACAGAGTTGTGTTATAAAACTCGCGAAATTATTTTTTTTTCTCACGTATATATAACGATAACCAATAAATGTCATCATTTTCTTAAAAAAACGAATCAGAAAAAACTTTTGTTTTTATGATGACGATAAATAAAAAATCGATTTGTCTTAAATTTGGCAAAATTTCACATCGGTAAATTCCGGCTGAAATTAAGGACACATGATCATGACGAAAATAAAAGCAAAATTACCGTTACTATGAAATAACTAAAAAATCCAGCTACGAATACGCGATAGTATTGACGGGGGATAAAAAAATTAGAATATTATCAAGGATTTGCGCCTCGTGACTCACCCTGGAAATAATTAATAAATTATATTGTACTCGAGAAGCAGATATTTATAAAAATTTGCTAGGAATAGATGACGCGAACTGTAATGAAGGGATCGGGGGAGTAGATAATTGCAGAGTATAATTTTTTAGCTTACACCGAGTCTTATTCCTATCAAAAATTTTGCGGCAATTTTGGCTACTATGGTGCATAACATCAAACATGATATTTGATAAAATGTATAAGTAAATAATGTTTGATGTTATGCACCATACGAGTATCAAGCTACACATATTAGATAGTCATTTCTGGATGAAAGTGAAATTTGATGCGATCCGTAAGTCAGCAATTTTTTTAAAATGTTTGATAGAGTTACGACAATATTAATTAAATATTTCTCTCAATAAGAAATACAAAAAGTATCATACATAATCAAAATAGAATAACGATAAATAAAGTCGTTTCGACAATCTAACTCGAATGTGTAATATTTGTACGACACCACCTGCAGGAAATACAATTTTATTATTTGATCAATTAATTTCCTTGATACGTATTTTCTTTTGGTGTAGCATTTGGTCCTGTATTATTATATTCAGTAATTCACGCAAAATATCGGCAGAAAGGTGTCTAATGGGATTGATTCATCCTTTCTGGCATAACTTTAGAAATTCGATGCTGTAGTAATGTTGAAGCATTTAGAGGATGTTGCATTCCTTCAGCGCTGCTTGTCCCTTTTCAAGTTGGACCAATGAATTTTTGATGCGATTTGAACGGTTCACTATCAGAAATGGCAATTTCCAAAGAAATCTTCGTATTCTTTGAGTAGCTAAATTTGATTTTGCTGCTATTTTAGCAAAATCTTTTATAAATCTTCTATAGTATGATGCTAATCCAAGAAAGTCGCCAAGTATTGTTAGATTTGTTGGTATCGGAAAGTGTTCTACAACTGATACTTTAGTTGGGTCAGGTTGAAGTCCATCTTTGCTAATAATATGTCCAAGAAAGCTCAGGTTTTTTTTTCGATCCGTTTAACCATAGATGTGTTGAAGGAGAGTATTTTGAAGTGCAAATAGTCATTCATTTAAAGTTGATTTTGAGAGAGTCAGTATCTCGTTTTCCCCAATATTTTATAACAAATACGAAATTATTAGATAAAGATCAACATGATGCTGCGTCTTGTTCATGGATTGTGTAACTCTATGTATCAAATGTAAGCACGTAATAAATATAATAAATGTATATCTACATTTAGTTTCTTAATGATTATTTATTTAATTTTTTTTTGATTGAAAAATTAAATGAAAATGATTTGTCTATACAGATCGATTAATAATATAAATCGGAAAAAGTGGTCATATTAAAAAGAGAACTAAATCATCATCTACAATCTGTCTATCATATTAAGAAGATCACCAAGAAGATTACAATAATAATCATAAATTGCCTTCATCATCATCTTTTTTTGCATAATCTATCTATCTGCATCCACCTCCCCAAATTAACAAATATATATATATATACACAAAATAATAAGTACGTATTTTCAATTATAAATTATAACATGATAATAAATCTGTATGCAAACTAATAATGTAAAATAAATTGTCCAAAAATTGTAGCTCTCAACTTTTCCACCTAAAACTAGCCGACATTAACAAACCAAACACCTCACTAATCAGAAAAAAACTAGGACTGATATTACACAAGTATGATGAAAGTTTTGACAATATAATAATAATAATAATAATAATAATAATAATAATAATAATAATCATAATCAAATAGACATATAAATGAGAAAAGACGTGGCAGTAGTAGTAAAATAATAAAAAACATACTGACATGTATATATAATTCAACATCATCGCAGCCGAATAGTATAATATATATAACAGAAAATCATCAAGTCACGCACTCTCATTTTGTGCGATTAAAGTAAAACCAAATGAATTAATTCTAATCTAATTAAGTAGTAGAAAGGAGAGAAGAGAGAAGAAAGAGGATGGATGATATTAATAATAATAATAATAATAATAATAATAATAATAATAATAATAATAATAATAATAATAATAATAGAAGAAATAATAATAATAATAATAATATATTAATTTGGTGGGAGATAAAGAAGTAAAAGAGATTATTATTAAGAAATTATGGAAATGTTGTTTGATGATGAAGATGACAGGGAGTATTTGTTGTTAAAATTAACGGTACAAATGGGGATATATATTTATAATGTAAATTTATAGCAAACAACCAGCAGCAACAGCAGTATTATTTCTTTTTTTTTTAATTTAATTAATCCAACGTTGCGCGCATTTTACTTTGGGGTAGAGGTGTGAAATTGTGAATATCGATTCCTCTAGATAGCAATTCAGCTTCTGCATGTTGAGGTACAAGCCGTGAAGTGAGATCAGGACGGATTGACAATTCTGAGGAAATTATAATAAAAAAATGAGCGTATTTCGAGTTTATTAGTATTAAAAAAAAAGATGATAAATCCATCAAACCTTGAACTGTAAAATCAAACAATTTTGGCAATTCTTTTCCATTCGGAAGCCTTGTTTCCGGATTACGAAGTTCATCGAAAAAGGGATGAACCATCGCTTCGATTGCCGTTAATCGATGAGATGGAGTATATTCAAGAAGACGTGATATAAGATCGATTGCGTCCGTGGGTGTTCGAGCACGAAATACCTGAAATACAATTTTTAATTAATGTTACATTTTGTCATCAGCTTACTTACTATAAATAAAATTGAAGGAAAAAGAAATCAATTACCTTTGAGAAAGGATGCGGTTTAATTTGAGGGAATTTATGTTCCATATAATTTGGATTCATTGTCTTTATCTGTTCTTTTGTTGGAGTACCCAAAACTTTAATTATTTCCACTAGTTGATCGATGCCACTTTCACCAGGGAACAAAGGTAGACCAAGCATCAACTCTGCCATAACACAACCTGTTGACCAAACATCTATAATTCACCAGTATCACGAATAATATTAATAATAAGCAACAAGAGAACGATCGATTTAGTTAATGCTTCGAAAAAAATCTCACCAATATTCGTGGTGTAATTTGTAGCACCAAAGATCAACTCAGGCGCACGGTAATATCTCGAGCAGATATACGAAACATTCGGCTCTCCTGCCTGCAAAATTTTGGCACTTCCAAAATCACATAACTTCAGCACGCAAGTAAACGGATTTAGTAGCAGATTCTGTGGCTTTATATCACGATGGCAGATACCAAGTGAGTGAATATAGGCCAGGGATCGGAATAGTTGGTACATGTAAAGTTTAATTTGAAGCATTGACATCGTTTGTTTGCTTTTTGCGCATAGGCGAGAAGCACGATAAATTGTTTCTGGCACATATTCGAGTACAAGGTTAAGAAAAACCTCATCTTTCTGAATTTTTTTTTGGATATTAATAAAGTTTAGTATTTGTTGATGGGTCGTAATTAAAAAAAATCTGGTAATTCGTGCAACACATACTTTTTCCCCGTTCGAATAGAAAAACGCTTTCAGTTCAACAATGTTGGGATGTGAAACCAATCTCATAATCTGAAGTTCACGATTCTAAATTATTTTCCCCGTAGGATCCGAAAATACAACGAATTAAAAAAAAAAGTTTATCGATGTCAGCGGAATCCCAAGCACGGATGATTAGACGTATTTCTGCGTGGGATAAAAGAAAAATCACCTTAAATCGCTTATCCTGCAACACTTTTTTGATTGCGGAATCCTCATTACTATTAATTAATCTCGCCTGAAACACCACACCAAAAGAGCCGTTTCCGATCAATTTTGTCACGGTGTATGCCAATTCAAAATCATCCCCCGTTTTTCCATCATTTGCATTCACTTTAATTATCTTGTGTGGGTCATGTTCACCTAAAGAATTCATAAAGTGAATATCATTGATTAATCAGGAAAAGATTCATCTTTTTTTGTAGTAGTATCTCATACATCAAGATGTATGTTTGTTAATTGTGAAATGGTGGATGACGAAATTCGAAAAAAAAGCAAATGGATAAGACATGTCAAACTGGCCCTAGGGGTCACAACACGAGTTGGTAAACCAACGCAGGATGCAAGGTCTCTTTTTTCTTTCTCTCTCTTGTGAGATTAATGATTAATTGTTAAACTAAACATATTCTTATATGTAGATATAACAAAACTCGTGCTTTTTGCGAAGAATCCTACCAACCCCTTACAGTGACTTCCCGCGAAGCTTGGTCCTCAGAACACAAAGCCCGTTTTTTCCTGGCAGGTTGACAGTCTAATTTTTTGTTGTTTGAAGTCACAAAAGACATCTTAAAGCTATAGTGTATTCTTTCAACAGTATTAATACACCTTACCAATCTTGACTCCATTGATTGGACCGTGTGATGACATGTTACCATGTGCTGTTGCCTTGGATTCAGCAACGTTATTGACTGCTACTGGGGCACGTCGTTTGCTCGACGACATTGTTGATACAACAGACACGCAGAGAAGAAGTATAAAGTAGTCAAAGAAAAGTCAGTAGTCAGTAGTAAAGTAGTAGTATTCGTCGTCTGTTCGGTTTTAGTCGGTCTAGTCGAGTCAGTACAATAAAGAAAAATACTAGAATATTAATATCATATAGATGTGTATATATATTTATATATACTGTATATATAATTTGCTAGGGTTCTGTTTCAAGAACAACTGTTAATCTTAATCCAAGAAAGTGTGATTTATGTATATAGATTTACGTAATTTTGGCCACATTTTGTCGATTGTCGTTTATTCTGCTTGATGTCGCCATCTATAACTTTACCAACTGCCTGGTAGTCTAATATCATTTGGCTGATGTGCTTGATAGGTCATGGGGCTTTCAAATGATGTAGTACAATTTTATTTTATGTGGTGTTGCCTTCGAAAGCCGGATTAGCAATCTAGACTGAAAAATATCTTTGGTGCGGTCAGATTTGACAGAAAAAAGCTCTGCATACAAGAAATTGATGTCCATCATCCTAAAATTCTCACATTATCTTTTTTTCGTTCGTTCCAGCATAATTTAAAATTATAAACAAGCTTTGCAGCAACACGCAGCAACTATCCCCTGACTAAAAACGTACACATTTTCTTGCTTGACATGGACCTTCAAGGTAGAACAACCTTGACGAAAAGCGATGCAACAACAGCAGCAGCAACTACCACCACAACATTAAATAATAATAATGTTTCTTCTATAAAAAAAATGGAGACAACAACGGCACGGCGCTCTTCTAAAGGTGGCGGCGTTGCAAACTCTTTTCCGGTTGCAGAAGGCCGACCATATCTCATAAAAGACGTGGTGGAATCCAAAGAGGCGCAAAAAAGTATTGTCAATAGTAATAGTAAATTAAAAATTGACGAGAATGAGAAGAATCATTCATTACCAGTTCTTTCGGATAAACGCAAGGAGCAATCAAGTGAGACAACAACAGCACTCAAGGAAACTATTAGTAGTAGTAGTAGTAGCAAGTCAACAGTCGAGTATGCAACAGCGAGACCAGCAAAAGTCGATGACATTACTACAGAAGAAGAAATAGAGAGTTGTGTTGGATATAAAGCAAACATTTATGATACAAGTCTTGTTGTATGTACATTGAGAGGATGTAATAAATACTTTACAAAAATTGATAAATTTACAATTCATCGAAAACGAGAACATGACACTTCAGATATCAATAGCGATATTTGGATATTTGGAAATATGAAGAAAGGTGATTCAAATAATCAGAATAATAATTCATCATCATCTAAGGCAGAAGGTGTTGTTACAAAAGACTCCTCATCATCACAACCAACAGTAAAATCAAATTCTCCAAAAAAATCAAATCCACCAAACATTTCAGAAAAAAATAACAATGTTGGCTCAAACTCAACAACAACAGCAGTAACAATTACTGCTGCTACCACTACGACTAATAACAACAACAACAATAATAATAGTAATAGTACTAATAACACTAATACAAATAATAATAATAATAACAACACACTGGACAATTCAAATCGCGAATCACACCCGAAACTACGAACAAAAAAGAGTCAACAAGAATCACTATCTTCTGTAGTCACATCAATTAATCCATCACCGGCAGTCGAGACTAATACATTGTCATCAACCAATAAAAGAATTCGAGAACAAGTTTCCGTTGAGGAATTGAAGAAAGATCATCATCAACTAGTAAATAATAAAAGACGTGAAATTCAATCTTCTAATAATCTATCAATTCAGCAATTACAACAGCAACAATCATCAACGACAACAAACACAACACCAACCACAAACAATAATTCACCATCGACTAATGGACACAATGATTCAAGGCAACAGCATCAGCAGCCATCAAGGCCTCCAAGACGATATCAAACAGAAGAAGAACACATGATTAACGCGGATCTTCGACTAAGATATCAACAGCAACAGCAACAACGTAACAATCGACAGAATGCTGGTAATCCAATATACGGAATGGGATATGAGACTGGAGAACCACCAAGATATTATAATATGCAGATGCATGCTATGGGATTTGGATTATCCCCATACGGAGAGATCGCACCTCCGCGCTATGATGGTGGATACAATGAAATGGCATATGGTGGATTCTACGGAGGAGGAAATCGACGATTTATGAATAATCCACCGCCACCTCCACCTCCTCAGCGTCGATCAAGATAAAGATTTTTGATACGAGAGAGCATACATATGTTTATACTTTATATATACATAATTTTACGTTGATTTTTTGAATTCGCTTCAAACTCTTCGATTAATTAATTCATTAATTAACTAACTATTATTGGATGGATGGATTGATTAATTAATTAATTAATCAATCAATCAATCATTCATTTAATTAGTCAATTATTCAATTGTTAAGATTGAATTTATAAGGAAATTGAACTTTTTGGCGTGGTAGTATTATTGGGGTTGACAAATTTTGGGCATTTATTTTCATCCAAGCTTAATACAAAGAAACACTCATCACACACACACACTCTCACATTCACACACACATTCACACACACACACAACATACATACATTACATACATACATATACATATTTAGAAGCAATGTTGCCTTACAATCATCCCCTATAAAATAGTGTTCGCTTGTTTAAATCACTAAAAGCTTCAAGAAAATCCCGTAATAATAACCACCAGCACACCAACGCATACAATTCGAAACATCCAATTTGAATTAGAAAAGAGTGAAAATTTGGTTAAATATTGTAAATATATTTTATTATCATACACGCACAGAATAAAATTCAAAGAAATCGACACCAAAAGTCACTCCTCATTCATCACCAAAGCAGCAAACAATCAATATATATATAATACATATACACCCAAAACGTAGTATAATTAAAATCAAAGAAAAATTCCCATCTTTTTTACTATTGATAGCATTATCATTATCATTATCATTAAATTATTGTATTAAACAAACACTTTTTAGAGTTAATGGCTCTTTATCTTTTCTAATTATGCTGCTGATGTTAGTACACTTTATTCCTCCGACTGCTGTTGTGCTCCTCCTTCACCTTGATTTACGATTGGGGACGATAATATCGACGTACCGTCATTAACACTGTAATAAACGACTGTCGAGTCGGGGGTATTAATGGCCAGAATTAAACTGCACAAAAATATAATTAACTTTTGTAAAGAAACCAAAAAATTTTCAATCGAATTTTTCTCACACATAGTTATATAATATATACGTCAAGATCATAATATAAGAATAGACGGACAATTTTTTGGACTTAAATTATAATTTTCAATACCTTTTGGAAGCTGTTGATTCATTGAAAGATGACGATGATGGCGAGGATGCAGATGTGGATACAGAAGAGTCCGGTGGGCAAATACAAGATAAAAGGTGCGAGAGTCTTTTTGTTTTGTTTTGTTTTTTCCCGGGGGGAGATATTGATACAATGTCGTTATGCGAAAAAACATTAATATTTTTTATTTTGAGCGCAAAGATACGCAGATATCATTAGAAAATAGCATAAAGAGTAATTACAACAAGAAGAATGCATATGTAGATCGATTATTATTATAAAATAATTGATTACCTTTCAACCGACCAAATTTCAAATGACGAACATGGAATAATAATCTGAGTTTGGGACTAGATAAAAGGTCAGTTGGTTAGTCAGCCAGGGGCTCAAGTTGAAGAGATATGGAAAGACCAAAGACTCACAACACACCTCTTGACTGGATTTTTTTCCTACAATAAAACATCGTCCAATCGTTTCGTTATCCTCGATAGTTAATGAAGTCCAGGATTTTACTAATTTTTAAAAAGAAGAGGGCGATACTCAATATACGTCACATGATGCAGTTTTTATTGAATATATCATCATAATATATTTTCACCGAATTTTAAATCGCGATAAACTTGTAAAAGTGTTGCGGCTTCATTCGGATACTTTTCACAAAAGGGTCGAATATTTTCGTCTTGTTGCTTTTGATCGGTTGATCAGTATATTTTTAGTTCAAAAACTCCAAAAAGTCATGAATATAAATAAATTAACGCATCATTACATACAATCCACGAGGGCAAACTTATCATCTCACTCATTTTTAAATTTATCTCAACTTATCGTTATAAATAAATTTAATACTAATTCTAATTCTAATCTCACGGCTTGTAAATAAACATGCAAAAGTATTTTATTAAGAATGATCGATTGAATGAATGATTTGGATTTGATTCATTATATTTTTTTTTGAAAACCCCACATCATATTGTTGGTATTATATATTTACATATAATTATTATATCTTCTAGATATAATCTATTATTAATTTTATCATTACTAATTATTATTAATATTAATATTATTACTATTATTAATATTATTATTACTATCTAGATTATTACTTTTTCGGCCAATATCTTTTAAACCGGCCCTCGAAATCTTTATGTAATGCACGAGCGACGCGTGCAATTTTCGAACGTGGTTCATTGAAAGTCATTGCATTCGTAAGGATTAATTTGACATCTTCTCGAACAGCCTATATTGTATTTTATATATTATTTCCATTCTCAAACTAACGTAGTGACAACAATAAGGAAAAAAAATGGTTACCTCAATATGCCGATAGAACCCATTTTGTAGTCGCTTCAATATCATATTCAAGCACATTGGGTATGCAACAATGGTAAGATACATGGGGTATAACTGTGTGTTGACGTGGTCCACAAAGTCATAATATGATGAATTAATTATGTATCCGGTTATGGTTTGTTTTAATCTGTCGGCGACTAAAAATTTTTGAACATAGTAATTAATCATATATGAACATGTATATGCATATGCATATGAATAGTCAGGCAGGCGTGTTAATCATATCTACATCTATCCAAAAACTTACCATCTCGAGCTAGATCTGAATCAATGACATACTCTGTTTCAAAATTAGGACTACGTAATTCCCAAGCGCTCATTAACCATTCTTCGGTGGTCATTCCATCCTCACTATCACTTGATTAGATAATCATTGAATATCAAACTCATTGTTATATTGTGCCCAAAAAATAAATAGTAGAATAACAATAGCTTACTGTGCAACTTTAAACGCCTGCCATGACCCAGGCCCTGCTTCACTTATTTCAACAATAATTCCTGAAACATCTTTATTTCGAATAAATACTTGTTCTTGAACACCAAGATGCTAATAAAAAAATAGAGAAAATCAACATTAAACGAAACCACAGCAATAACAATACGATATTATATAAATATACCTGTGCTTGTCCGCCTATATAAACACTATAAGGAACTATAAAGTCGGGGAAATCTGGAATTTCATAGTATTCAATAGTCAAGACCTGTGTACCTTTTGTTTTTCGTTTCCAATCGGGTGTTGTGGGTGCAGGGTCTTCGGGAGTCGCGTTTAATGCTTGTAGTAACTCTAGTTTTATCGTAAGCCAAGTTGGGGGTCCAACATGCCACTCCATTGACTTGACTCTAGCGTATAAGACATCGACAAGAGAGGCATCCTTATTCCAAGGGAGTAATTTCATTGCTTGTTCCGATCCTAGGTGCTGACCGAACGGTGTTTCGCCAAAATTAGTCAATATATGACTATAATATTGTCCGTGTCCTTGTCGGAAGTAGACTACAATATCCCCAATCTATGCAGAGAAAAACAATCAAAAATATTCACACACATGATTACCTCGAAGATTTTACAACATTGTATATTGCAAAGATAGAAATGCAAACATACCTGAGGATGAAATGGGGTGAGTGTAGAATCTTCGATCCTAATCCACGGGGAAAGGGCATTGCTATTATCAGCAGCAACAGATGTATCATCCTCGCCATCGCCATCGCCATCGCCGTCGCCATCACCGTCACCGTCGCCATCGTCATCGCCATTTTCCTCGATATGCCCATTGTTGTTCACAAAATCTTCAACGACCAAATCTTCTGCTTCTTCGGCTTGTTCAAATTTCTCCGTATCATATTCATCTTCAAAACTCTCGAATTCGTCTGGAGTGAAGATGTTCCTTTTTGATGATGAACTCGTACGACTACTTGACGCAATAACTCGATTCCGAGTTTTCGTTTTACGCGCGTATGATGATTTCTTTCTGTGTCTTACATTCTTTTTTATTGTTGGTTTATACGAAGCTTCCGAGGCATCCGACTCGAAGTCTGTGTAATCATTCTCGCGATAATTGATTTGTACTCGCCTTCGAGTTGAGCGTCTTCCCGATCTTGTTGTAACTATTTATTTAAGATTTGGTGTTTAAAATTGTTTATTATTATCCACTCTTTCTGTATAAGCAATATAGTATATAGCAAAAAATCATCGTCTTACCTTCTGTTCCCTCATAATCAAAATCGAAATCAAAATCACTTTCCGCTGCCTTTCTTTTACGACTATTTATGGTGGTAGGATGTGAAGATTCAGCCTGAGATGAGGACGCGTGTCTTGTATTGTACCGAGTAGTAGCAGATCTTGTCTTGGTCCTCTTACTAAATTGCGTCTCATCATCTTCAATATCATAATAGTCGGTATGTCTTTGTGGACGCCCATTAGAAACCATATTATTCACTAGGGAATTAAATTAACAATAATTTTTTTGATATTCTATTAATATCTTGAGCAGAAAAATCAAATCAACAGATAATCGATTCTTACACTCAGCGTCCAAGTCACTCTCAGCGTATTCATCCTCATCGTCTTCAGTGGACGGAGTATAGTCACTTGGTTCGTAATTTTCGGCGTCTTCTAGCGGAAGCCTAAATAATATAATCATCATTATTAAGAGAACACGAATGAAAGTACAATTATTGCTGACACTACCACTCACGGATGTATTGGCTCATCCATAGTGAGAGGATCATCATCTGGTTCTATTTCAATCACAACACTTGGATACTTGCTCCGGCGTTGATATAGGCGTGTTTTTGGCAGGATATACCTATAAATTGTTCGAATTTTAGTTAGAATGTAATCGCTTGATGAAAATCAAAAACATTCTAAATTCTTTCTTACATCTTGAAACCAGACGTTACCCATCTATCAATTAAAAGAGATAATATATATACATATTAATACATCATCTTGCGATTATCGACTAAATAAAATAGCAAAGAAAATTACCGTTTCAACTCCCTTCTCCAAGTATGTCTCAAGTGTTTCTCTTGTTTCCGTAATATTGTTGGAGAAACGCCGATTGGCCACTTTAGACCTTTTTTTTTTTAAAAAAAAAAACAGAAATAATAAATATTTTTATACTCAGAAATAAATCTTTTATCTAAATTAGAAATATACAAACCATAATCACTAGCTAACTGACGATCATATGCAAAACCGTATCCGGGTGCAATAACCGGACCCCGGTTTTTTAGGTGATGAGGAATCTGACAATTCAACAGAGAAATAAATTATTGAATTTTAAGTGTAGATAAAAAGCGAAATGATAAACATTTACAAACTTTTGTGATTGGATCGATTTCTAAGGCAGGAAATCCGTATTCAAAAATATTATATGAATCTGTCATGAATCCCTGTCCCTTTGGAAATCGTTCCGCGATAATATCTAGTTTACGCGCATCTCCAACAGTGAAGTATTTAACGAAACCTCTTTCCTCCGCGACCATAAACATCGTTCCTTTTGATCAAATAAGAAGATTAGATTTTTTTATTGATTTTTATAGACGAAAAGATTTCCTTACCATCTTGATTAAACTTCCCGTCGACAAACACGTATTTTTTATTTCGTTCTTCTTTTGCAACAGGATCATTAGGGTCCTCTTCGTCGTCGTTATCATCTTCTACCGAATATTTGAACTCTAGTTTTTTCATAATGAAATTGAACAATCAAAGTTAAGATTTAAATAATAGTCAGTGCACAAAGAGTATTTAAAATCAAAAATCTTCTCACTCACCCCTTATCTTAGAACCTTTGATTATGTCCCAAAAGCAGATCAAGCCGTCGTACCCGGCGCTTAGCAGGACATTTTTAAACATAGGATGGATCTCAAGTACAAAGACATCTTTTTTATGGTCCCTAAAAGTATATATGATTGATCCATCTCTCGAATCGAATATGAAGATGTGTCCGTAGCTGGAACCAACTATAACCCGACGATCATCAGGAGTCCATACGGCTGTAGTCACTTCGTCTCTGACTCCATCAGGATCATTTCTGTTAACTGACACTGATAATGTATTAATAATCATCAAATAACAAAAAAATTTAATTGTGCATGTTTAATTGCTCACGTATGATCGACTTCCATTCTTTCACATCATAGTCATAATCCCATATACGAGCTGTCCCATCTGTCGATCTATAAGATTGGAATTTAATACCTTTGTTATTGATTGTATGATGGCTCATAATATGATGAATGAAAGAAAACCAATTAATAAAATACCCGGAAAGTATCCTGTTTCCTTGATGTGAGAATGCTAGAGATAATACAGGTTTAATATGACCATCTAAATCGGCCAAATGAGTAGGTCGTCTTATCGGAGCATCAGCACTAGGTTCATCGCCATCAGGATTATTCGCTGTAAGGTCGTCTTCTCGCTGTTTTCCTTTACCCTTGGATTTTATTGTAACATTTTCTTTTTTGGTTTTATTCTTCTCCTCTGGATCATGTTCCTTTTCCTTTCCTTTTAGTTTACTCAATAAACTATCTGTTTGAAGTTTTTCAATCAAGTTTGTTGATGAGGATGGAAATGCTTTAATACTGTTACTAGTGCTAGTCCCTGATATTATTTCTGCCTCGCTATTATAGTCTTCTGGTGCCATTTGATTAACCGTGATTTCGTTCTTATATTCATCTAATTCAATCTCTGTGCCATTCATTATTATATCCATCATATCATTATCAACGTCTACGTTTCCTTCGGGGGCTTTTCCTTTTTTGGAAATGACCTTTTTTTTCTTATTTGAAGGCTCGTCTTCGTCGTCGGACGGTATTTTATCGTATTCATCACAAATGTCAAAGTATCTATGACAGACATCAACATCCAATCTGAATATTGTGGGATCATAAAGGTCGGAAATAAAGTTGCGTCCATCAATCGACGAGAACACCCTCACGAGACCATCCGTACCCCCAATTGCGAATAGCGAACCGGTCGAATTGAATGCATGACATTTTATTTTGTTGATTCCGACGGTGCTTCGTGCTTGGAAACACAGGGGTTCACTGAATTTATTATCGGGGTCGATCGGCAATATATATGTCATCTCGTCATCACTCGTTGCAAGCAGATATTTTAATTGAGGTATTGGAGATGGCGCGAATGCAATAGATGTCATCATATCATTCTATTGTAAAGAAAACATTAATAGATGATAGAAATTAAAAGTTTTTTAGAACATCTAAGAGAAAGAAAAAATTACCGCGTTAAACCTATATATTGGAAAATACGTCTTCAGATCCCAGACTGTTAAAGTGCAGTCGTTGCTGGATGTGGCCAGCAACGTGCTTTCTTTATTCAAACTCATATCACTAATCGCATCATCATGCCCTGTCAATGTCGCTATTAGGGCTGCCGTATTAGTGCACCAGACTTTGACAAGAAAGTCGTCACCTCCCTGCAATGATGAGAGATTACAATTAAATGTAATAAAAACCGTGAACAGAAAAACGCGACTACAATGATAAAAAAAAAGATAGGAATTAAAAATTTACTGTAAATAATCGCATGTTCAGCCGATCAAATATGTTCACATATGTACTGCCATAGTGACATCGAAAACTCGCTCTCTAATTATTTTCGAGTATACAAAAGGAACAAAAATAAGACAACAGCAATAATTATATTCAGAATAGCCATAGCAAAGCGAATGAAAGCTTACTTCTTCAAATTCGTGGCAAATAGATCCACTGAATCTGGATCGTGAATAAGACCCACCAAGTTCCCGCGACTCAAATGTGCTCACGAGAGTATTATCTATTAAAATACGTCAAATTATTTAACATGCTCAGATAAATACCACGGTTTGAAACAAATCTCGAATCATATTGTACCTTTAAGAGGTGTTTTTGTTGTGGGAATTTGATCCGGTAAACTTAGAGAAATCTTTTCATTAGGTATTCCTTGAAACAGACTATTACTACTGTGCGAGCCACTAGCATTATTTGACTTATTAACAAGCTGCGCTCGCATAACGCGACGCAAATAATCAGCACCGTATCCTTGATGTTTCCTTTTCTATTATATTGAATTTGGAATAAAGTTATTATACCATCACCACCGTCATATCTCAGTATCAACAAAATAATGATGCTTAAAGATAATTAATGATGAATCGTGCTTACAACTTCTTCGTATTTCTGTACATGTTCTTGTCCTGTGAAATCTATCCGTCGCGGTAGTAATTCGGGGTTCTCGTCTAGAACTCTCTGTACTTCTTTGAAGGCGGTGTGTAAGGCCGGGTGTTGTTCCAGATATGCAGCGACTATGAATGTGGTTTCTATTCAAATGGAAAGTTCATTAAAAAGTTGTTATTCACGCAAACAAAGCCCAATTGGGGGAAAAGAAGCAAGAGTAGAAGACATAGCATGACTGCTATTACTTAAAGGCGGAAAGCTTGTAAAAACAAGGAAACTTGATAATAAACATTGTACTGTTTAGATCATTTACTGTCAAAAACCCATGTCATTATAATCCATTATGACTTAGAGCGGTAATGTCCGAATGAACATGTTGAAACGAGAATTGAAGTTTGTATTTGCTGATGTCGGAGGGAAATTCTGCTCTAAATTCTAGACCGATTAAAAACAATATATTTCATTTACCTTGTTCAAGTTGAATCTCTGATTCCGACTCGTTATTATCATTTTGGATATTTTCGCGAATATTTTGCGAGTTTTCGTGCATGTTGTGAATGTCTTGTGTAGTGTGTGAATGGAATAACGTTTTGTTGGTTGTATTCGTTTAATGCTAAATTGTTACCAAAGAATAAAGGAAATGTTGATTTTCTGATGCTGGTTGGGGTTTACTTTTGTTGAAAAGAAAAAGTTAAATAAGGTTAATTAGCAACATCAATAGTTTCTGTTGTGATCGACATTCTATTTTCGAATGGCGCAGCAGAATTGACCCACTAATAGCCAATCAGAATCGATGTATATAGTAAAAGAGCGCGTCTAAGCAAAAGACAATGGAAAGTTGCGACGCGTCCGATATTTTTCACTGATAAGTACCTTTTTTGGGATATTGACATTAAAGAAGGCGAAAATAGTTTCGAGTTTTCGATGAATTTTTTCTTGGAAATTGCCCGAAAAAAGCCTGGAAAAAAGACAAAATTTCTTGGTGCGAGTCGTGAAAAGGGTGTATTATCGAGTGATGATATTGTCTAGTGATGATGGATGTGTCAACTCTACGTTTTTCTCGACATTTGAATATTTAATTTTTAGTTAAAAAATTTACAAGTAAAAAGATGAAAAGGATGTATAATACGTTTCTTGATTGGGGCAGTTTGATGAATTTCATTTATGTTTGTGTGACGAAATAACATTGCGGTAATGATGATAATGATGATCAGGATGCAAGTAGTTGATACTTTCTTAGTATATACATGTATTGTTAGGATTATCCAATAGTAATTTTTTATTATGAAATTTCGAGTTACTTGAACAATAAAAATAAATTTTTATTAATAAATTCAGTTTATCTAGTAAATTCGGTTTATCAAGATGAATATTAGGTTTATTTTAAAGTTCAA
Source organism: Ambispora gerdemannii (assembly GCA_910591945.1). Classification (NCBI taxonomy): domain Eukaryota; kingdom Fungi; phylum Glomeromycota; class Glomeromycetes; order Archaeosporales; family Ambisporaceae; genus Ambispora; species Ambispora gerdemannii. Next base: position 18,883 of record CAJVPL010000014.1, read on the forward strand.
GAAACCATGTTCTCAAATATAGCCAAACCTCAAACTTCGATCTAATGAGGCATTAACGTTAATAATTATGTAAATTGCTGGTAACAAAATTTTGATTCTAATGGTTGAAAGTTAAAGAACAAAAAGATTTTGCACCCAACCAACCTCCGGACAACATTCACGAAAGCTAAACCATTCAGTTATTTCTATTAGATACGTTCTTGTTGAAATAGAATCTAACGCTAATGATAAACTCACGACGTTTATCATTTCCTATTTCAAGAACTTTTATTACCGTTACACGGAATAGATGCATGTAAAATTCCATAATTTTTTATTTCATAGATTATGTTAGTCCACATTATATAATGATTCTTGAATTTCGGATAGCATCTTGAATAGGTTTGTAATTTTTAGCATTACCACGTGATAGTCTACCAACTTGGATTACCTGCCACATCCCATTCTCGATACGCGTCACGCAACACATTATTACCGCTTGAGAATTAGCGGCATCCTGAAGAGTGTAATGACACAACTGTATATCCGGACGCGATTCATCACACAATTTAAACATAGGTGTATTGAACTTGCCAATAGTATCGCAGTTCCATGCACTTAAAATAAAGTAAAGATGTGTGACATTTCCAGGAAGCTCGTCGAGTTTCGCGGTGATTTGATGACTTCCTATTTATCATAGTATAATGAAGTGTGTGATCAGCGCGATTAACCATTACATGTAGAAAGAAAAACTGACCTCTGCTGTTCGCATAATCGATCACATCACCGGAATGTCTCATATTTGGAAAATTCGGATGATTATTAGAACTATAGTCAAACTTAGATAGGAGAGTTATTTGCTGAGAAAAATAAAATGAAGTCTTAAAAAATAAATGCTTACAATCATGAGAAGTTCAGCCCCACTGTAGACCATACAAGTACCATCAAGATAGTCTTGAACTCCAGAAGGAAAGCCCCAATTAAGATCAAATACTAAAGATCGAACGGCCTCGGCTTCGCTAATGGAATACAAAATAACAATAAGTTGTACATGGCTATTATCACGAATACCATAATTTGATAATTTATTTGCTTGAACCTATTATTACAGACATGAATGATTAGCGAACCTTATGATCAATGACGATAGTCAAGACAAAAAAAAATACTTGCATTTAATTCTTGCCGATTAAACAGTAATTTCTGTTTCGATATCTGTACACCAAGTTCCATCTTAATATGCATTTTTAACGCGTAAACTGTTGGAACTTTTGCCAGATCTAACTTAAGCTTATGTCCATTCAATAGTACCACGTATATATGTCCATTATTTGGAAGAGTATCCCCTTCAATATAATTATTATGAGTGGGATTTTGCGATAACAGATCGAGTTCATTATCAAGTTTAAAGGCAGCATTCCTCCAAGTTGTTAAAAGAAATTCTTGTTCGGTTTCATTCATAGGTGAATTACATTCGACACAACGAATAGATTCTATTGAAGAGGGCTTTTTCTGTTTCTCGATTTCAGCGACAAGACACTTATAAAAAAATTATGAGAATTAACATGATATATTGTAGCGTATTTTGCCCTAATTGCAGTTTTTTACCCGCAAGCATAAAGTAGAAACATGCTCGCATTTATCAGTGGGCTTAGTTGGTGGAAACTCATTTGTTAATTTATTGATTTGACAAGCTGAACATTTCATGACTTAGAAACAGCGACGGACCTATGACTCTCACACATTGAATGTAACGATGACTATTGAATCTTTGTGTCACACGATGACACAAATAGAATGAATATATATAACGATAAAAAATCGAAATTTTATTTATTTCGCTGATTTTCTGCAAAAATTTAAAGTAAAATCTAGAACAATCCTGCTTCTGCAATAGCAATCATAATCGGATCATAATCGTTAGCATTGCCAATCGTTGGTTTACCAACTTCGATTACCTGCCACATTCCATTCGCTACACGCGTCACGCAACACATTATTACCGCTTGAGAATTAGCGGCTTCCTCAAGAACGTAAGAACACAGTTGTGTATCTGGTAACGATTCTTCATACAATTTAAACCTAGGCGTATTAAACTCGCCGATCGTATTCGATTGAAATGCACTTAAAATAAAGTAAAGATGCGTGACATACTCGGGAAGCTCATCGAGTTTCGCGGTGATTTGGTGGCTTCCTATTCAATCATAATATTTGAAAGAATATGTCATCCACTAAAGTATTTGAATTATAATACATAAAAAGAAAAATAAATTTCTTATTAACCTCTTTTTTGTGCAGTATCCATAACATCACCAGAATGTTTCACGTGTGGAAATTTCGGATAATAAATAGACATATAGTCATACTTAAAATAATAGAAATAAAGTTATTCCTGTTCAGGAGTAAATGACATCTTAATGATAACTTACTTTCTTGATAGGTTCATCCCCACCGTAGACTATGCATGTACCATCAAGATAGTCTTGACCTCTTGCTGGAAAGCCCCAATTCAAGTCAAATATCAAAGATTTTAAAGCCTCTGCTTTGGTAATGGAATAAAGAACAACAATAAGTTGTATGTAGCTATTGTTACGAATACCATACTCTGATAATTTGCTTGCTTGACGAGTATCTGGTTGAATATCCTGTGTCATAAAGATTATTAGAATTCATAACAATGCTAAATAATCGATATTAAAATCGAAAATAAGATACGTGCATTCAATTCTTGACGATTATAAAGCAATTTCTGTTTTGATATAGGCACATTAAGAAACTCTTGAATCTGTCTTCGTAACGCGGGTACCGTAGTAACTTTTGCCAGTTCCAATCTAATTCTATGTCCATTCAATAGCACCACATATATATATCCGCCCTCTTGGGCACTTTCTTCGCCTCCAACATTATCATTATTGTTATTATTGTTATTATTATTCGTGTTTTGTAATAATTGCTCGATTTCAACATCAAGTTTAAAAGAAGCATTCCTCCAAAGCGTCAAAAGAAATTCTTTTTCATTTTCACTCATTGGAGATTCGCATTTTTCACAACGAATTCCAGAATTTCCCGAAGATTGGGAGGAACTACTTGGATTGTTTTGCGGTTCTTTTGTCTGTTTCTCGATTTTTGTGATGAGACACTTGGGAATTTTCAAAAGGATTTATTGAGAATTAACTTGGAGAAGTATATTTTGCTTTGAAATGCGACATTTTTTTACCCGCAAACACGAAGTGGATATATGCTCGCATCTTTCGGTAATAGTTGTTGGTGGGAATTCTTTTGTTAACTTTTCAATTTTGCACTCTGAACATTTCATTGCTATTTTTCTCGAGATAATACGATAGAGGTAACGGTAACAATAAAGTTAAAAGAACATCTTGTGAAAGCAGCAAACCTGTTTTATTAACATCTATCATGGGAACATCAGTTACCTGAATTATGTATGAATATGATACATTATTTACTGTAAAAGTACTCATTATATCGCCACAAGCCATCATGTGATAGATTGGTGGTGTTGGAATGTGGGAATTATTCTTTTCCTGTTTATACACTCTTGTAACATTAATCTTTCCGCCGTAAGAAACAATGAAAATACTTAAAAAACGAAATAAAAGAACTGAAACAAGTCAAAATAATGAAAATAAAGACAAACCACAAACTTCTCTATCTTCTGATAGAATAACGGGAGACCCGGAGACTGCTGCAGTAGAGAATAATGATGCCATAAATAATCAAAATCAAACTGATCAAGAGCCCAATACTTCAAGTTCAATGGCAGAAAATCTGGCTCAAAATGAAACTAATGAGAAGCCTTCTGTCAAAAGCTCACTTGGTGGTCAACAATCTGACCATTTGCAAACTAATGATTCGCCATCAACGTCACGAATTCAGGAAGACGATTTAGCAGAAGTCAGTTCTGAGGATCCTACTCCAAATACCAATCCAAATCCCATCGATGACAATACTAATCCAGATCCCACCGATGACAGTAATCCTGATGGTGAGAATTCGTCGGATGATGAACAACAAGGTGATCCAAATACTGAAGACCATGATGATCAAGATGGTGAAAGTCAAGGCAATTTATCGGATAGTGGCCAAAACGATGTTAATCCTAATCACGAATCACGTGATGATGGTCCACAAAGCGTGATTGATGATCAAGGTTTGTCATCTCAAGCGAACAACTCAAACCAGGGTTCGTCAGGATCGGCTAACAATTCTACAAAAAGAGTTGATGGTGAACAAGAACAAGAAGTTGATTTATTTAAACGACCCAAGGCTCATAAAACTGATTCAGAACGAGTGCAAAGACCACCTCAGAATCTTGAAAAATACTTTACCGTTACTTTTCACGTTCATATGCCTACAAATCTATCTAAAAATTACATACCTGTTGTACTTGGCGATATTCCTGCATTGGGAGTATGGAAAGAACCACTTGTAAAGCTTCATCGTTTTGGCGGTGAAAATATCGATTACTGGATTTCGGATCCTATCAAAATTCCCACATCCTATATTACCGGAGATCGAAACATCGCATATAAATATGCCATATGGTGCAATTCACGTTTTTCATTGCTCACAAAAGAAATTACTTTTGAAGGCTATGGTGAAAAAGATAACCGAGAGTTAATTTTAAAAGAAGATTTTTATGATATTTGGAAATCAAATTGGGATTATAGTTTGAAAATGCTTAAAGAATGTTATTTTGTCAAAGACATTTACATGTCATTGAACGCAAATAATTTAAAAGACACGATAATTGAATATCAATCGTTACGAAAAGCACATCCTAGGGCAATGATTTCCGCTACAAATTTGAACTTTATAGCCGAGAGTGCAATGGATGCCGATTCGTTCAATCAAAAGATATTCTTATGCCTACTTCTAGGCTATCACATAGAAGACCATGAAACGAGTAAGAAAAATCACTTTCGACTTTCGGATAATTTTCCTTCTGTACCTTTGCTCGAAGGTATTTGTGCTATTGGATCAGATAGCTTGCCTTCGAATACAGTGCGTTTGCTTAGGCCTACAATTGCGGCTCTGGTAAGACAGAACTCATCGCCAAACTTTACTGGATGCGAGTGGATGCATTTATTTTCTGTAGCGGCCGAAGTAGACCCCACGTACGATTTTTTAAATCATGTACAAAAATGGGAATACGAAATGGCTTTTTTACCACTTAAATCCGCTCTGAAAAAAATTGTAAAGCCAGTAATCGATAAAACAATATCAATGGCAGATTATTTACATATACTTAAGGTATTATATGATCATTTATTTTTCATTATATTAAATAAATATTAATTTTATTAACAAATTTGCCTTGCTATTCAAAATAAATTAGAAACTTTTCGGTCTTACTACCACCATCGATATGTTTGTCTTTATATGGCAAGATATCGTTCGTGTTGAGGTCAAAGATTGGACTCATTACTCCGACCTTCAAGTTCAAATGCGCGAACATTTTTATAAATTGATTGCCTCGAAAAATGCAGCGAGCTTGTATGAGTGTCTCAATATAATGCCAAAGGGATTTCATCTATTAGTAGCGGAAAAGTTACGAAAAAGAATGTTTGATCTGTTGTATAGTCAAAGAAATAATAAATGGGACGAGAAGAGTGTTGAATACATTTCTAAATTATTATCCGAAGAAAGGCTCTCTTGGACGAGTGATGATGCTATTCAAGCCTTGGATATTATCAGTAAATCTCAAGATCTACTTTTATTAAAGAATTTTCCGAAATTTCTGGAGAATGTGATAGAATATAAAGATAAAAATTTCTGGAAGAAAACATCAAGCATTTGCATCCATTGGTATCAACAGATTCTCGCTCTCATTTGTGGAGATAATGTGGAACGTCAGATTAGAGGAAACTTTGTCAATTATATTTTCGCTTACCTATCAGTAATCTACCCTATTATTGCTGAAATCGATTCATTAGTTGACCAATTACAAAAAACTGCAGTCAAGCAGGTTGAAAAATTTACTGATGAACTTGTATTCAAAGCCACTGCTTCAATTGGGGGTAATTCGAATATAAAGATTGTAGAATGTTTTGAGCAAGTGATCAAGAGGCGTTTAGATCATGCTATTCAAAATAGCGACGAAAAACTTAAAAAACATATAATGAATATTTGTGATTGTACCAACCTGAATCAGGGATTAAATGTTCCTAATAAGTAAGTTACAGAAATTTTTACTCATAAATATTATTGAAATAAATCTGGTCTAACTTACATTTTGCATTTATTAACAAATAGATTATGTGAGGAGATATTATTCTACATAATGACCCAATTGCAGAGGAAAATTCCTGACTTATTGATTGGCGATATTATCCCTGATAATCTTCACATCGTTTTACTCGACTCCTCCAACTTTTGGGTGGTGATTTTGCAAGCTTCTGGCACGGTGAAACGCTTACATTCTCATGTTCACATACGAAAAGTTGTGAATGCCATTGTTCAGCTCACCGAAATGCTTCAAAAGAGTAATATCAATATAAGTCTGCTTCGAAATGTGTTAAAATATTCGAATCAAAGATTGCTTCGTTATCTTGGAGCTGTCAAACAATCTAGTATCACTGAAAAATATCTTAATGCCATTCGTGAAGATTGTTTAGCATATGAGAGAAAATTGAGGCAATTGAACAATTTTTACACTCATTTTTGCTCAGACCAAAGATTGACCGACACCCAACATTATAACAATGATATTGAGCAACGAAGGCGATCGCTTGACAAAACATCATTGGGTGAAGTTCTATCACTAGGTAATGAATGTTAATAAAATCATCAAAGTATTATGGTTATTATATTAATTTTTATTTTTATGCAGATTATTGGACGATGCACGAACAAATTCTTGAGATTGCGGAACAATCTGATAACTTTATAAATTCGCAGACTTTTGCCAATTTTTTCGAAAATTGTTTGGAAAAAGAAGCCAGTGATTTGTCAGTTTTGACGATAGCAACAATTATTATGCAAAACACATTCACCGAATATGATGAATTAATTAAAAAGTGTAATAACTGGAAAAAGCTAAAAATCTCATCTGCATCCCTACTTTGGAAAAATACAAAAAATGTCGATGACGAATTAAAATTCTTATCAAAATGCAAACGCTTGATTGTAACTAGGGATTTTGCGACCGGAATAAAGAATCTTGTAGACGTTCCAATGTGGATTTCTCGCCTTGAACAATTGCAAGTCTTTTTCTTATGAACTGTTACTAGTCCATCATAAATTCACCTACTAATAATTTGTTATGATTCGTTATAACTCCACAAAAATAGATGGAAGACTGTAGAAATATTTAGAGTTGATGATAATAAAAAACGGCTCCCTAGGCTATTACAAGACCTCCACGATGAAGATAAATTATTCGGAGACTTATCACGGACTTTTAATGAATTAACTAGAGTTTATGGATTCATAGAAAACGATTGCTGGTCTTTAATTAAAGAACTTTCGACCGCTGGAGATTTTATTATTTTTTTACAATCTGTTGCAGAACACGATCTAAAAAATTTAATTAATGCTGTAGATGATCATTCTGATGAACGGTTGATACAAGAAGATACTGTGTCTTCTTTGATTCAAGTCAAGCAATTTTTGCTTCCAGTAATGAGCCGTACAGGTATTCTAATGTCATTATTGCATTATTAGATTCATATATACTAACTAAATATTCTATATTCAATAATTTGCAGAAGTAACAAGCATTAATGCTTTCATCGACAAATTAACATCAATTTCAAAAAAGAATCCTACTATATCGAAAAAAATTGCCCTTTGCAATGCACATAATCTTGCACTGAAAAACATGTGCAATAATATTCTGAGCAAAGGAGAAGTAACAAAAAAACGCATCAAAAATGCAGTCACCATAGGAACTTATGTATTTTGGCGCCCAGAAAAAGAGGACAACTGTGCGGTATCATTAACTTATCATTTGCAGGCAGAACTCATCGAATACACTCTTGGTGATTTACTGGATTTACGAGGTCGTGCTTTGTTAATCGCAAAGTCATCAAATTCAGTTCAACTTATGGAGATTGATGGCGAGGACGAAGATGACCACGAAGAGAAATACAATAGTGACTTTGTTCATCACGTTGATCTTGCACAGCAAATTCTGAGTGTCGCATCAAAGTTAATGCAATTGGGACACTTTTCTTATCGAAAATTTGAAGAAAGGGCTGCGAACGAAGAAGAAATGTTAGAGTTGCTCGAGAACCTCAAGGATGACTTGAATAAATGGTGAAAATCTTCTGTTTACATGTTCATTATTATTTTCAAACAATCTTAATATTACTTACTTAATTTACCTCCAATAGGGAAACTATCATTAATCAAATGCAAGAACAATACTATTACTTGACATTTTATCCGGCGCGTCATATTTTGACATTCTTTGATTATTTTATTGGGAATTCTAAGGATAATCCCGAAAATAAAAAGAACTGCGAAACTCTCTTAGCTTATGTCAATAAGCAAGCCAAATTGCCACCAGCAACCGATTATAATAATTTCGACTACAAAGGGGAATCGCATGAAGGAATCCTCGGTGAAATCGGCAAAATATTGCACAATATAATCGAAGGCACGCCAAAAAGAATTCGAAAAATTTCCGCACCAATCGAACTTGTTCTCTCTGACGTGGTTAACTCTGGCCAATTGTTTGTTGCTGCTTGCGAAAAAGATCGATTGGAAAATACAATCATGTCGATCTTTGCTAATCACGGAATTTATCCGGAACCTTGGCAGATACTTATATGTCGTTCTTCTACAACTGCAGAAGAACTTTCTCTTTTTACAAAAAGATGTTTTTTGGCTGCGATAAATGGATATGGTAAGACAAATTTTCAATTCTATTTCTAATCGTATGTTTATGAAATAATTCTTAATAAGAAATTTTCTTTATCCAAATAAAAAATCTACAGATGAACATTTGTTTTGTATAGCCAATTTGGAAGTTCTGGATTTTGAGCTTCAATATACTCTGGTAAATGATATCCGATCACTATGCGGGAAAAAGGAGCAATATAATTTGGCATTGATTTGTTGCAGAGAACCCGGAATTCATCACCACATTCTCGACCAATTTCGGGAACATGTTCATGCCACTAAAGGTCTCAATGTTCAGTCAATGAGCAATATTTACACGGAAATATGTCCAGAAGTGATGTGTGTCTCTTCAGATTTATCTGGACAAGGCAAAACTGAGTGGATCCGTCAAACAAGTATGGAAAAAGGTTTAATACCACGAAGTTTGTTAGTCAGCGATGGAATTCAATTTGGGAAACTTGTGCGTCAATTGAAAGAGAGCAACTTACATAAATATGAAAGTTTGCATTTAAATATTTTATCCGTTCAACATCCTGGTGAAGTGAATATGTTCCTCTTTGAATTATTGACATTGGGAATGGTCTCAAACGAAGTAGATATTGCAGAATTACCAGGTACACTAATATTCATAGAGGTGGCGTCCACTGTGGATCAATATCTTCTTAACTCACTTCCACTCACCGGATATCTCTCTCGACAACATCTAACTTGGGATGATAATCAATTCATTTCGTCACATGAGCTTACAAGCCCGATTCAGGTGGTGGCTCGATATCTGGATGCATACGATCATGGGGTTCTTAATCAAACGGACATTTCAATCAATACAGGACCTCCAATACGAGCCAATCGTTGTAAAGAATTGATAGAACAGTACTTTTTTGGTGAAAATGCAGAAAATATCTCTTCATATCGGTTTATCGAGATTTTTGTCAATGTGCTAGCTGATCAGTTGATCCGTATGTCGACAAGCACATACTTTCGAGTTGAAAATCTTCAGTTAATGGTAAAAGAGCGTGATATTCGTTCGCTATTGATGCGACAATTCATTGAAACGGGCAAAGAATTCGCGACGAGATCAATTGCATCGAAGACAGCACAATTAGATAATATTTCTGAAACGGATATTGCACGATTAGGAGCTATTTTACGTATGTTATTTAAAGAAAATTTGTTTTCTCTTGTTTATCAAACTCGCACGTTTATTTTTATTCCCTATATTTTTAGCGTGGGAAGAATCGAACCATCTATTAGTGGTGTTTCTAACGCAATTGCCCGATTCTATTGCGGCATTTTATAGCGACAAAACAAAGGTACCAGCCAATGTTGAAATTCTACTAAAAAGCCAACAAGTTGATAACCGAAATTCGGCATTGGAAGATTATCATATGATGAGGCCGGATGTCTTACTACAAAAATTGGAATCCCTTGCCCGAAAAACTATGCACAAATTGGCATTTCCACAATATGCTTTATCGGCAGACAACTTATTGAAAATGGCGCTTATTCTATTGAGAGCTCGTGCTCATATACCGGTGATTATATGTGGAGAAGCAGGATGTGGAAAGGTATTCATTTTTTTTTTATTAGAATGTTCTTTTTACTGTCACTCATTATAACGTATATAATAATTTGATTTTTATCTTTATTAATAGACAAGCCTTTTACACTTCTTATCGATTGTCATGGAAGTTCAATTTGAATCTTTGAATTTACATGCAGGAATACGAGAAGACCAAATTTATGCATTTATTAATGATGCTACTGAAAAAGCGGAAGAAGGAGAGCTTTGGTTGTTCTTTGACGAAATCAACACTTGCAATCACATTGGAATTCTTGCTGATCTGATTGCACACCGAACTCTTAATGGAAAGCTTATACATCATAATATTAGATTATTTGCAGCAGCAAATCCGTAAGTTTTTTATTATTATTAATTTCTTGCGATCTTTTATGCTATTATTAAATTGAACATTTTTCTCAAGGTATCGATTACGCACCAAAGCTCAAAGTAGCGCAGGATTAACTGCAAAATTGCGTTATGAGGAACAGAGCAAACTAGTATATCAAGTGCATCCTCTACCTGATCAACTTTTGGATTATGTTTGGGATTATGGTATATTGAAGCCAAATGATGAGTATTTGTATATTCGAATTATGGTAGAAAAATCACACGAATCACTTGGACCGAATGCGGTTAAAGATGGTTTCCACGATTTATTATTTGCATCACAAAATTTCATTCGGGAACATGAAGAGGTTTAAATTGTTGAGTTTAATTAAATAATTGATGGGATTTATTATCAATTAACAAACTGATCAGGAGTTTATTTTTATAGCCATATAGCGTCAGTCTGCGCGACGTTAAGCGCGCGGTTAAGCTATTCCTATTCTTCTCCGATAGTCTTAAAAAAAGGCCAGCACTGAAAAATCCTAAGTCAAGAAGTCGCAGCAATTACCCAAACACAAACCGTTATTCAATTATGACTCGTTCTTATTGTCTTGCCTTAGGACTATGTTATCAGGTTAATACATCTTTTGATTTTTTTTTATATTTGATAAGCTGAGGACAGAATTCATGAAATTTTTATAGGCAAGGCTATGTGAGAAAAAATCACGACAACAATATCGAGCAGAAATCTGTTCAATATTTAAAAAGAAAATGACCGAGAAAGACTTTAATGATATACTAAAAGAAGAGCAAGAAGACTACTATTATCGTATGGTAACTGGACCCTCAATTGCTGCCAATTCAGCACTTCTTGAGAATATTCTCGTGATGATAGTGTGCATTTTGAATCGTATTCCGTTATTTATTATTGGTGCTCCTGGAAGGTAGTTATATATTTATTTAATTTATTCAATAATAATATGTATTGTGACTATATTAAGCCGCTATATTTTTTAAGCTCCAAATCACTAGCTATACGACTCATTAGTCAAAATCTGCGTGGAACTGACTCGTCGGATCCATATTTTCAAACGTTGCCAGGGGTAATTAATGTTATGTATTTATGAATTCGATTGAGAAATTTATTAACTAGTTGTCTTTTCGACTTTTTCATCATATTAAGGTATACGTCATTCCTCACCAAGGCTCCTCATCATCGACCTCTGACGGTATTCTCAAAGTCTTCGAAAAAGCTCATAACTATCAAAAAACAAGTTCTCAAGAGTTCCCTATAAATGCCGTAGTTTTACTGGACGAAGGTAAGCAGAGACAAACCAATAAGATTAAAAGAAAATAAGGGGAATAGTAAATTAATAATTTACTTGAACTTTCAGTCGGTTTGGCGGAAACCAGTCCATTTAATCCACTTAAAGTATTGCACTCACTCCTCGAACCAAGCTATCCAAATGATGGCCCAACAGTTTCCGTTATTGGTATTAGTAATTGGCGATTGGATAATAGTAAATCCAGTCGAGCACTTCTCGTCCAAAGGCCCAAATTTGATAAAGAAGATTTATTGGAAACAAGGTTTGTATATCTTATTTTTATTACTTGATACAGCTTTCAAATGATCATATTCTATATTTATTTGTGTAAATAGCAAAAGATTACTTGAAAATAAAAGAAGCAATCACTATCATCGGCACTATGACCTTTTAGCTGATGCTTACTTGAATTACGAGAATAATCAAACGTCTTCGAATTTTCATGGTATGTTTCAAATGCGGCAATTTACAATTGAAACTTTTATTTATATACGCTATTTAATTAGGGTTACGAGATTATTACGCATTAGTGAAGAGCTTAAGTGGAGACTTGACAGGTAATTCTTAGTTTTTTTTTTACTTTATCAATTTATTTTATAATTTCTCGGCTATCTGATCAATTAATTAATTTATTTTTTGGAAACCAAAAATAGCAAATTCATTACAACAAGCATTAGTTCGTAATTTTGGAGGCACCGAACAAACGTTGGAAGTGTGCAAACGATACTTTGGACAAGTTTTAAATAATCTTGATGGTAAAATATAAAATTTTAGAATCTTATAAAATTAAAACATGATAACTGTTGCTAAGTTTTAATTCTGATGTACTATTATCAGGTTCACTATATGATTACCAGCCAATCCCAGTGGACACGTTAATTAGCGCGAATATGGATGATAAGGATGCGCGGCATCTAATGGTGATTGGTAAAAGTGACTCCATAATGGATATTCTAGCATACCAATTGCGTCAAAAAGATTTGGATCCAGTGGTAAATTTAATAACTTTGTCCTAACTTTGTTATGGTCTTTGAAATTTTAAATTTTGTTGAATGAATTTTGTAGGTCATTTGTGGTTCGCAGTTCCCAGATGATCAGGAAGATTATTCGTATGCAGTGTTAAGACGTATTATGGTAATAAGTTTATTGATTTATTTTAGTGATTCTGCATATTCACCTTAAATTGTTGTGTTATTTTATCTTAAATTGGCGTGTTATTTTCTCAGATATGTGTTGAAACTGGTCGGTCCTTGATTTTAACTGATTTGGAAATAATTTATGGTAATGCATCATTTTTAATCTTTATATGTTGCGTTTCATTTTCGTTAATCTTACTATTGAAATTATATTACAGGGAGTCTGTACGATTTGTGGAATCAGAATTACATAACTGGTATGAAATGAATTTAATTTAATTTCTCTTGGCATTAAATGTTTTGAATTAAATTAATCAAAACGAATTTTTTCTATAACAAAATCTAAAAAGCCGGTACTCAAGAAGATCCAAAGCACTTCACCCGAGTTGCGTTAGGCGCCTACTCAAACCCAATGTGTTTTGTCCACGAAAATTTTCGCTGTATTCTAATCATGGACGAGAAGAATCTGAAACTAGCAGACCCGCCTCTTCTCAATCGGTTCGAGAAACAAAGAATGAGTATCAACGACACACTAAACGACCATAAAAGGAATCTGGTCGAGTGTCTTTTGACATGGGTTCGTCAAATTTCAACATTGGTGGAAATAGAGGTTAAGAATGGACAGATGGACTTTTCAGAAAATGACATGTTCATTGGGTTTAATACAGAGGAGACAGTGCAGAGTTTGGTCATTGATAAATGTCAGAAAAATCCCAATCTAAATGATAATAAGATAATTATGAAGGTAATAGAAAATTGTAAAGTTCATATTTATTTCATCATTAATACCTTTTTTTTAATCAGTGTAAAGAATCGCTTATCTCCATTGCATCTTCTGATGGCATTGTACGATCTGAGAGGTCTGCTTTGGCTAGCACAAATCGTAAGGAGGTGACACACTGGAAAACCACTTATTTCTTTAATCAACGACATGATGATATTTACGCCTATTTCGAAGATTTACTAAGAGTGGATAGCACCATCCCAACTGGAAAAGAGAACCATCAAGTGATTATAAATACATTTTCCAACATCAACACCGATGTAAGCTCAATATTGCGAAATTTAGTATCGTGTCAAATCGACAAATTATCTACCTTCAAAACGGAAGCTCAACTACAAAACCGCATAAAACATTTCTGGCTTGAATCCGATTCGCAATTATTGGTTTTGCAATGTGACGTGTCAACAGTAAAAGCCAGATGCATCAAATTGGCGAAATTTATTATTGAACAATTCCGATCAGAATATTTAGCTCGTGACAAGCAACCAAACAAACATGCTTGTATCATTCTTCATACTCAACGTAAAAGCGAATTGATCAATTCTTGTTCGTTCAATTTTATGTGTGGCTGGGAACAAATCACTATCGAGCTACTTATTCCACAAGAAAAAGCGTTATCTAGCTTGCTGACTGGTAATCTTGTGACTATAATCGAATCATCATATCCATTCAAAGATGTCCTACAACAAGAGTTGCTGTGGTGTTTATCATGTAACAAATATCCTTCGACACCAAAGTCAGTGATTCATCTACGATATTTGCTCCAAGAAATACCAAATCATCCAGCGTTTCTAGACATTATACATGAAAGAGTGCGACAATATCTGCTGGAGCATGATTCGAATAATTGGCAATTGCAAGTAGCCTCGAACAAAAAATCATTGTATTTATACTCATCGTTCTTGGCGGCTCTTCAATCACATATTCGAGAATTTATTCGAAAACCAATCGCTCAAATCTTGTGTATTCTGGAGCGATATTCCGTCATACAAACATTCTTTGAAATCGATGGCACATCGAAAGGAGACGATTTGCTCGCATTTTGGTTTGAAATGTTTCGGGACAAAAGAATCGTAAATATTGATGAACTGCTAGAACCCAAACCAGATTTATTCCGAATGCCAAATATTCAACACAAATTGCAATTCCCATTTTCTTTGTATTTTTTCGACCGTATTAATAATTTCAAGAAATTATATCAAGAAGAAATTTCACGATTATCGGAGGAGGATGAGAATCTCGATAATGATGGCAGACTTTTGAGCCATATTAGTGAAGATGTTCAAAATCAATTTGCAAGGAACATTTTGACAGCAATTCCTTCACTTCGTTCACCCCTCGTAGATCAATCTATAAAATTATACTACGATGATTTTCTTACTATTCTCTCATCAGAAATAATTGGTGACCACACCGAGAAATTGTTATCCTATCTCATAAAATCCGAACTTTCCGAGGAAGGTATAGAGAATCCTGCAAAACTGCATGTCTTTTGGTGGAATAATGTAGATTCTATTATGACCCAATTGAATCTGGTAAAACTTTGTCCAGAAGTGGCAGAAACGATGTTATCAAACGAATATTACGTAGAAAATAAACCCAAAAAAGACAAAGGCAAGGGTAAACGCGCTGAAATCCAACGAGACGATGACGACGATGATGATGATGATGACGATGACAATGACACCAAAAAAGAACATTTCAAGGATTATCTTTTGCGGCAAGTAATCAATATGATGCTGGAAAAATTCACAAATATTGCTAATCAAAAAGGAGGACAAGATGAAAACCAAAAAAAATACAGAGCACAGAAACAAATACAACACTGGCAACGTCTCATCAATTTAATTCTGCCTCTTTGCTCCAAACTTTCGATATCTTCAGAGACTATGCATTCACTTCACCTATTGCGCATCTGTAATGATTTAGTTTCCACGAAATCGATTCCTCTTGGTGAAATTAGAAAGCTTATTCAAATTTCCCAAGCTAATATTGATAATAATGAAATTTTGTCGATTGAAACAATCAACCTTGTATTGGGATTATTAGATCAATCAGGAACAGAGGAATTACTTTTGACTTCACGGCAATCGTTTCTTACGCGCTGCCTGGATATCATTGGATCTGATTCACCAACCCGTGAACGCCTTTACGCAAAATTATTCTCTCAGAAGCCATTCCCCTTTATGGAATCAATAATTTTCCGTATATTCCATGCTGAAGATGACGAACAAGAAACTCTATTTTTCAACCTTATTCGAAACCCCAAAGAGACCTTAAGAATGTCACGAAAATTGCAAGTAATTAATAACTGCTTCAAAAATAACAACATTGATTCACAAATGGCAGCACTTTGTGTGGATGTAATACAAAAAAGATTTTTCGGCTCAAATGAAATCGGAGATTTGACTTTGTGCTTTCACCCGGCCATTGAAACATTGCTCGCACCCAACAATTCAGAGCCTTTACAATTATTGTCATCGATTGCATACTTTAAAGAATTTGTCCAAGTGTTTTGGCAATCAACGGATTCTCTCGACAATCATTCATCGACTCAAGAAATCCAGTTCAAATTCATGGATATTGACAATTTGATTGACGATATCAATAATTCATTACGTCTTCAGGGTCAATTAGTGCATTCTTTAAAAGTCTACTTTTTAAAGGAATTGCGATCTCTTGGATTTTCAATTGAACAACTAAAAAAATTTTCTCAAGTTCAACGAAATCTGTTGCCATGGATGACAGATCTTTCCTGGGATAATGATACCAACCGAAGCAGACTTCCTATTAATCCTTATTGGATAATAGACGCGTATGTCGAAGCAGAAAATGCATACGAGTATTCCTATTCACGTCTAAACAATACCCAATTTGATACTTTCTTTCAAAGTATGTTGCAGAATAATGCTGTTGATCAGCGCATTGCCATGATTGGTTTGATTTTCGCGAGATTACATTCACTTCGAATTGCTGCTCAAGAATTTAATCACGGTGAAAAACGAATATATGAATTTTTACATAATCAAATACAACGAATGCATCTTCCCGCCATCTATAAGCAGACTATCATGAAATTGTTTGAGAATAGACATCCTCTCGTTCGACTAAATCAACAAACTAATAATCCCCAATTACTCTTAATTTCTGTGATTACGCATCTTATTGCTGTCAATGCGTCACTCCCGCCGGATCATTCTCCATTGAGTAGATATATGCATCAATTACAAGCTTGTCAAAATACGTTCATTTTGACATGTCCTTCTAATATGGATTCTGTGATTGTGAATGCTCTTAATGCTGACGACAAAGAGGGGACTAGATTCACGCGGTAATACATTTTTTCTTGGTGGTACACTATTTTTAGTCAATATTATGACGTTAATTTATTCGTTGGTTTTAAATTAGGTATCAATGTGATTGTGGTTATAAATATCTGGTAGGAGAATGTGGATTGCCAATGAGTGTATCGGTATGTCCTACGTGCCAGAAAACACTCGGAGGCAAGTATTATCAAATTATTTTATCGTTAATTAATTTCATGAATAAACAACTAATTAGTAAATTTGCAACATCATTATTATTTTTTAGGCGCAAATCATGTTATATCTTCAGGACAGAGTAAATTAGATGCAAACCCAATAACACAGAATTTACAGGAAGATCAAGCTGGATACATTGTGGAAACTAGCAATCGTGAATTATACCAAAGTGTACGCGCCATGACTCCAGCGTCATATCGAATCTTGCATTTATTTATTCATGTGATCTTTGGAATATCAGCTGTTCCATCTGTTGCGAATAATTTCATTGCCAATGTTACAGACCCGGTTAAACACTGCTCGGATCACATTGTCAATGACTGGAATGTTCTATTACAACTTTTCAATTGCACCGATGAAACACTGGCTTTATTACTTCACGCTATTATTTTCGAGATGACCAAAGAGCCAAGGCGAAATCCAGTAGCGCTTAATGCAGCAATTGAGAGAGATCAATGGGAACGATTTTTCACAGAACGTTTTGTGGCTCCCTTTGTAAAAAGTGTTAACGGAACAGCCGTTGATCTTCGCGTAAAAATAGACGCAGTGAATCATGGAAGCAGTATTTTCGAAAAAGAAATTAACGAGACAATGAAAATCGACGAATTATATAGTCAAGAATATTTACCAAGACTTTGGCGAAGAATTGGAGATACAACACTTGACAATTTACGCGCATATTTTGCTTCAGATGTACAAAATGCTATAAAGCTCCCATTCCTCGATGTATTTTTCAAGTATGAAAAAAAATTGGGCTTGATAAAGCATATTAGACCTATTGTCAAATTTGTGCAAATTTTATCAAAGCGTTTAGGTCATCGCGTAACTCGAAAGCAAGCTCAGAATTTAACTTTTCGAGATTTTATTGAAGATCAAGCCTTGATTTCAGATGAGTCTAATTATTTGGAAAATACATTTTATGATTTCGTGGAAGCATGGAACTCTGTAATCGAACACGTCACGCGTTTTCGATGCCAAGATTTAGCGCAGCAACCTACAATGAATGATGGCATCTCAGTTGTATTTGGTTTAGTAGAGCCTAAAGGAGAATCACTCTATCTCTGTGCTGTATTGAATTATTTGATTAGTCTACAAAATGAATTTTTGCGAGAAGTCGTCACGATTTCACCTCAAAATTGTCGCTCTTTACGATTTTTAGAGCAAGATGGAAGCAATGAAATTGAATCGAATACGTCATCAACACATCCCGCACAAAATGTTCGATATTATCTTGGAACAATGCAACTTGAAAACGTTCGTCCATCAAATATAATCAATTATAAATGGAATGACGAGATACTTAAATTCAGTCAAAGGAATCTCGAAGTTGGTCATGGAGAAGAGATTGAATACGATTTATACAAAATGGAAATTGAATTGGCGCGTATATTGGCATTTGATAAAGTTCACATTGAAGCCATTCAAGATAATTTATACCTGGAAAAATTCCCTTATCATATGGAATTATTCCATGGATCAATGACGTTAATAAACGAAGTAAAGAATTCAATACCACAAGAACCAATTCCACATGAAAAACTATCAATGTTACAAAATAATTCGGAATCATCATCATCATCATCATCTCAACGATTTAATCATTATAAACAAGCGAATTCACTATCATTGGAAAATGCATCGGAGCTTCTTTCTTCGCTGGAAATTCTATTATGTTTTGTGAAGCGTAATGCTCTTGGCGATGGTGACATGCTCATCACGGATTATATTCAACAATGGATGAATTCATCTTCAATTACCAAGAACAAAGAGCTGCGTCAAATCTTCCAAGCGGAGCTACAACTCAAGCATATCATCGCTTTATACGAGTTGATTGAAGATAAAGTTGCCGATGTGATGGTTGAATGTATCGATAACAAATATAAATCAGAAATACCAACAGGCGTTGAAGCCGATATTTTGGAAATAGCGGAATTCGAATCAACGGCACAACAATCGAATCTACAACTCAAAAAGCAATTGCCAGCCGAAATATTCGCTTCCGCGTTGAAACGATTCATGTTACGGTACCTTTCTGACGAACTTATTCAACCAAAGCTTCAGCTTTCACTTTATCTTTGTGATGAATCTCTTAATTGTTGGCCATCTAAATATACTGAGGAAATATTAAACGATATATTTCCGGATTCATTCCTTGTTGAGCATACTTATGAAGCTTATCAATTGATCAAAAAGAAATTAGAGGTAATTTTATCGTTATTCTTCTTTACAGATAATTAAATTATTTGATTTATGCAAGATTAAAAGAAATTTGTTTTTATTATGTATGTTATAGGTTGAAGCGATGAAACGGCAAATGAGAGAGAATAAGATGAATGCAGGAGGAGCAAGGCGTCTTCATGATAGTGGCGCACATGGAAAATCTAAACGTGCAAAGAAGAATCGAGGCGAATTCGATGCGATGTAAAAACAGGAATTGAGGCCTCTTGTATATTCTGAGTAATAGTAAATAGCCAAAAGAATCATAGTATTTTTACATGTTAATAAATTGTAATAAACAAGTTTGCTCACAATGTTTTCGACTTGAGATCGACAATCTTTACCTTTGATAGCATAATGTTTTCTCTGATTTTAGCCAAGAAAGGATAAAGTGATTTTCTTCACAATCGTCATGTACTATTTCTAATATGTTTTATCTGCAACAACTCAGACTAAAGTTGCTGGACATAATAATTTTGAATAATCACGACATAGGTCATAATATTGATGCTGTAGTAATGTGGAAGTATTTACAGGATTCCTTCAGATGAATTTCTGATGCGATTTGAACAGTTCACTATCAGAACCATCGGGATTATTACCCAAAGAAATCTTTAGAGTAGCTAAATAACGTTTATTGATTTTCAGGTCCGCTTAACCATAGACAATAGTCGTTTATTTGAAATTGATCTTGAGAAAGAGTCAGTATCTCGTTTTCCTCAATATTTACAACCGTTTTCAACAAATACGAAATCATTAGATAAAGGACATCCAGATTTTTCATTTTAATTAATTACTTGCATCCTTTTTATACTTTATTTAATTTATATAATTTACTTTATATTAAACATGTGTTACTGGAACTGACTGGACGAAATTATGTGGCATAGTAATTCCAGTGGTCACTGGACTCTTCCATTCAATTTTTTGTCACTGGATGGAAGGTAACATCCAGTCTAATGACATCCAGTGATTTTCCAGTTCCAGTTAATTCTCACTGGATTGTGTAACTCAAATGAAAGTAATATATAACGTTATAGTTATATAACGTTAAATAGTTACATAACATAAATCGTTTCTAGTCTTTTAAAGTTAACCCATTATCGTTATCTAGTACTTAAAAGACCGACAATTCAAACTCTGGCGCAATTTGTGCATTGTCCAAGTCAATATGTATATATATGCAGAACACTTTCCAAGGTCACGAGATACAATAAAATGATAATGAAGCGTGGTATCTTTTTAGGGGGCAAACGAACAATTATTTTTTATTGCAAGAAAGAATACCCCCGACTCCTTCCAAAGAACAAATAACCATATAAATATTCGCGCATAAAAAACAATATTTTTTGTCACTTTAGTGTTATGATTATTATTTAATGAACGAGTGTATTTTAATATTTTAATTTTTGTAAAACTAAAAAACGTCTCTTTTGCGCAGCATTTGTTGCGAGCAAACCAAAGACTTAATTGTCGGTTAATAACAGAAATGCCTAATACGAGAGAGTCTCCAAAAAACGCGCCGCCAAACGTCATGCATTGGTTGGTGCGGACTGCTGTTTTCTGTGTGTTTTATGGTACGTAGAATGAAGCCGTCGTTCAAACAAAAAATCTTTATACAATCCATTTTTCAACAATCTATGTATAACTTTAAAATCTACACATAAATATAAGCGAACACAAATAAACACAAAATAAACTAACCAATTTAATTAATAGCCGGGCAATCAGTTGTCATAAATTTTTCGCAATTCCTTGGACTTTTAATTTGGCCCTTCTCCAAAGCCTACTATCAAAGTTACATTCTTCAAACACAGAAATCATTTGGCGTACTTTTGATGGCCATCAATCAATTTTTTGCACCGAGCAATTTCGTGGTCACGACTGATGAGTCGGCTAAAGATGTCTTGAGCACGACGACTACGTGGAATCATGGCACGAAATTAGAGTTGAATATCCCGAGTCGGATAATGTTAATTGCTAATCATCAGGTATTTGATTCGAGAGAATTTCAAATTGGATTATTTCTCGTTACATGTTGAACTAATTGGTGGAAATTTGATCATAGATTTACGCGGATTGGCTTTATATATGGTATGTAACTAATGTTTAGTGTGTTATAAGTTGCCTGTGTGTTTGTTGATTGAATTTCTTTTTACTATGCAAGGTGTTTTGCGTATTTGGCAAATGCACACGGAGCTATCAAAATTATATTAAAAGATTCCTTGAAATGGATGCCACTTTTTGGATGGTATATTTTTTATATTAATTAAAATTTGAATTAGTTTATTTCTTAATCAATTAATACGATCCATTCTTTTTCCTTAATGATTATTAATTATTATTATAGGGTAAATCATAAATTTTAATCTCATTGAATTTAGTTTGGCTTTTCTTCTTACATTAATTCATACTATTTGGATACAAATGGCTGGATATTTTTTCAACTATGATCTTTATTATATCTTCAATCCTTAATCTCACCTTCATTCCAAACAGAAGGAAGGATAGTGTGATTATTTTCCAAAAAAAAAAGTGACCGATACATACTTGAAATTCATGATTCTATTGACTAAAAGATTCTATGATTATCCACTCATTCACTCATCTATAATATCATAGGGAATGCAATTCTTTCAATTCATATTTCTTAAACGGAATTGGGCAGAAGACAGAGAACACATGGACAAGACTTTGACAAATATAGCTAATTCCAAAGATCCGTTATGGTTACTGATATTCCCTGAAGGAACTTTAGTGTCTGAAATTACGCGTAAAACATCAAAACATTACGCGGATAAGAATGGCTTGGTAAAATAAAACTTTCATATATAAGATATTATTTTATTTGTTGACGTGATAGATTTAATCTATATTTGTTTTATAGGTTGACCCAAAATTTGTACTATTACCACGATCAACAGGCCTTCAATTCTGTTCAAGTAAACTACAAAAATCTGTAGAATATATCTACGACTTAACAATTGGCCTAGAAGGTGTAAAACCCGGCGAATATCCCGAAGACATTTTCACCCTTCGTCGAATCTATTTTGAAGGGCTCTACCCACCAAATATTCATGTTCATATACGCCGATATCGGATCTGCGATTTACCGAGTGATGAGGATAAATTCGCAGAGTGGTTACGCGCTCGATGGAACGAAAAAGACAGGTTAATGACAGAGTTTTACTTGAATGGAAGATTTACCTCTATTTATGGACGACCGAAAGTTATCCCCTCGAATCTGAACACTGTTTTTGAGTTATGTCAGATTTGGTACTTTGTTGTGCCGTCACTTTTTTTATGGTATCTTGTGAACACTTGTGGAGTAGAGTTGCCGAAAATTTCGTAACAATTACATTTATTATTTATTATCCCCATCTTTTATAAATTTTTGGAAACAAAAAATTTTTTAAATAATCATTTTGTTTTGACGTATAAAAAAATCCACGCACACATATGATATATCTATATATTGAATTCATTTTTTATTTGTTATGTAAATAAAGTTTTATATTTTTGAGATGGGATGAGCGCGGTGAAGGAAATCTGAAAATAAAAAATAAAAATTTTAGGTTCTCAATTTTTTAGTGTGAACAAATGAGGGAACAAATTTTGGCTTGAAAAAACAAATAGATCAGCGATCGGAAAAATTAGCCAACTTTAAACGCCGATTGTAGCACATCCATGCAAATTGTACTTTTTACGAATGCGCCTACTTGTCTAGTTTAGAAAATATACATTTTTAGTTATTCGCAAAACGCCAATCAATTTTAGATTCATCTTGATTTTTACATAGTAATAGATTTTGATTGAAAAAATTTTTTGATATCGATATATGCATGTGAAACATTAATTTAAATTACCTATTTACAATTTAATTTTGGCCAGAATTAATTATAATATCACAATTTCTTCCCCCGATCTCATTACTGTAATAAGCTTTCATTGTATTTACTTTTTCGATAGAGTAACATCCCGATATACTAACACCAAATCTCGTTCCCCGATCATGTTGCTGTAAAGAGCTCTCACTATATATTTTAAAAATATTATAAAATTGAATTCAAAGTTGTAAATCAAAAGAAATCATGCAATTTTAAACAAAATTTTGAATTTTGTAAAAAAAATTTATCTCAAAAATACTAGTATCACTCATAAAGTATATATAATAGCTTACAAAAGTAATGCATTACTTTTAAAATTTACTATTAAATATAGTAAAATTGAAAACTTTTATATAAAGAGAAAAATTCATATTTTACTATATTTAATTAATAAATTTTGATATTATTGTATTATTTCTGATTGTTACTGTAAATAAAAAAACAAAATAGAATAATTATAAAGTAATATAATTATAAATAAATGTGATTATAAAAAATTTGACTATATAATTAAATATAATAAATTATATAAATATAAAAAATAAAAATCAAAAAAGTAAAGATAAAAAAACAAAAAATCTTTCTCAAGTTAGTTAATATATCAAATATTTTTTTGAATATAATATTTTTTGAGTAAAAAGCAAGAAAAAAATTTTTTTGTATTCTAATAAAAGCAAAAACAAAGTATTTATTTTGATTATTATTATTTGTTAAATAAAAAATACTTACTTTGATTATTATTATATTGTGAAAAAATATTATAAGTAAAAAAGAAATATTTATTTTGGTTATTGTGAGTAAATAATATATAATGTCAATTAAAAATAATGTAATAGCATCAAAATTTATTAATTAAACATAACAAAATACAGATTTTTCTTTTTATATAAAGTTTTCAATTTTACTAATAAATATTTTTATTTTTATATTAAAGTAAAGATAATATCACATATTTTAATATATATATTTTTCAGATTTTATTTAATTTGATGAAGCTGTTCTAATTGTATATAAAGTCAATTATTTTTTTATAATTAAAACATATAAAAAATAATTAACTTTATATGTAATTAGAATATCTTTATCAGATTAAATCTAAAAAATCTGAAAAATATATATGTTAAAATGTGTGATATTATCTTTATTTTAATATAAAAATAAAAATATTTATTAGTAAAATTAAAAACTTTTATATAAAGAAAAAAATTTATATTTTACTATATTTAATTAATAAATTTTAATGTTGTTGCATTATTTCTAATTGTCACTATATATATTTCTTAGAATATTTGAAATTTTGAACAAATTTGTAAATAAATAATTTGAAAAATAAAAGCTTAATTTTTATTAATAAAATTATTTTTGGTATAATAAGTAAACTTTTTTATTAAGTTAAATTCTATAATATAATAAATATTATTTAATTTAAATAATATATTTATTTAAATATATTTTATTTATTAACTTTTATTTATTCAAAATATAGAACAAATTTATAAAAAAATAGTTTAAGAAATAAATATAATAAAAAAACTTTTTCTATAATTATATTCTTTATAAGTATTCAAGTTTGCTTTTTTATAGCAATAATTATTATATAAAAGACTTTTTATATAAAATTTCTCTTTGTAATATTATTTAAAATATATTATAATTAATAAAATTTTTTTATTAACAAATTACTTATAATTCTAAAATTTATCCAAAGTAATATAATCAATTTTTTTATAATATTACAAGTTTTATTTATTAATTATAAAATTAATTTACAAATTTAAATAGAAATTAAAAAAAGAAAATTTTTATAGTTTAAAAAAAGAAAAATATAGAGAAAGTATAAAAGAATAAAATTTTAAAATAAAAGAAATATCAAAAAAATAAAAAAAATTACATATAATATTTTAATTTTTTATATTAATATTAAATATTTTAATATAATTAGTAATATAAAAATAACAAAAATTTTTTTGTTTTGTTTTTCTCACAAAAAAGAAATATTATATTTTTAATAAATAAGAAATATTAATATAATAAAATATTAAAAATATTAAAATATCAAAAATCAAATAACTAATTAATAACAAAAATATTTATTTAATAATTTTAATTATTTATATAATATAATTAATTTTATCTTTTTTTAATTAAATAATTATATTATTAAATATAAAAATAAAAAAATATATATTATTTCAATAATAATATTTAATAAATTCAAAGTTATTTATATAATTAAATATTTTTACAATTATATTTGTTATAGTTATATTCTTTTATAATTATATTTATTATAATTATATTTTTTTATGATTATATTTATTATAGTTATATAATTTTGCTTTTCTATTTATATATAAATATAGTAAAAAAATTTTTTTATAATTACAATTTCTTTATAGTTATCAAATTTTGTTTTTTTAAGAATGATAACTATAAAGAAATTTGATTATATATAAATTTTAAAGTATATAATATATAATAAAATATTAAAAAGTAAAAAATTTTTTATTATATTATTATTTTTCAAATTTTAATATATGAAATTAAAACTTAAATATTAATTTTATTTACATATTTTTTAATTAACAATTAATAATATAAAAATTATAAATAAAGTTATAACTAAATTATAAATTATAGATTACATTATAAATAGTATTTCTATAAACTTAATATATTATTTGAAATTATTATTATTATTATTAATTTAATTATTATTTATTAAAATTTAACAAATAAATATAACAAGTTATGAAATAAAAAGTTTAAGTATTGATAACAAATTTATATATCAAATATTTTATCAAAAAATTTCTTATAAGATAAATAACACAAAATTTGAACATGTTCTTAATAAAAATATATAATTTATACTAAATAGAATTAAAAATTAAAAAGACTATCTGATTATTTTAAATATTATCACAAAAAGAAATGCATTATTTTATAAATATTGCTTTTCAATATAAATATATAATTATATATATTTTTTTACTCAAAGTAAATATTTTTATAATTTATTAAATAAATGAAATATAATTTTAATAATTTCAAATTAATAATTTGTAATACAGAATAATTCTTTTGCAAAAGTTTTTCTTGTTAAAGTTACTTATATTATAAATTCAGAATTTTATTGAAACTTAATAATATTAAATATATTTATAATATTTACTATAACAAATTTGTCTTTACTTTAAAGATCAAATATCTTATTAATCATTATAAAATTAGCAAAACTAAAATTAATTCTTTATTATCATAATGTGTTATAATTAAGATGAACTTTTTGTTCTTTTTTTCATTATAATGTGATAATAACTTAAAAGTAAATATCAATATCAATATCAATCAAACAACTCACATTTTTGCTTTTTTCACAGCAAAATGATGACTTAAAGTGAATAATTCTAATTAAATAACTTTTTATTCAGATGAAAAGAAAACAAATTCATGTTTATAATCAGCAATATCTATAAAATTCCACAAGTATTATAGAAAGTAAATTGAAAATAGGTTTGTACATCTTGGCAAAACCGTCTTTTAGACAATTAGACAGCACGAGAAAAAATATTTGAGATAAGAATATGCAAAATCTTAGTTTATAACAATTTGTCTAAAAATATTATGGATTCTTATACCAATTAGATAAAGATTTTGAATGCTTTAGATTTTGTATTACTTTCTTCCTTTATATTTTTAGATAACTTGTCTAAAACTCACAATTTTCAAAATCTTGTCTAAAAGGCAGTCTTGCATCTTGATATCATGATCCTGATCATTTCAGTAAAAACTGCCAAGTCTGAACTTTGCGATTGACAATTAATATTTGATGAATTATTTTAGCTTCTGGACTGATAGTTTTGGTTTTGCTATAGTTGCTTTCATTGCATATTAATATTTGTGTTCTTTGTTAGTTTGAAGTATATAGTGCAGGCTTTGGTTAATACTAATGAATTTCGTTAGTTGATTGTCTTCAGTGCTATGACAGCTTTGTATATTCTTGATGTAATGCTTTTTGTTTGATAATGGACTCACGAAACAATGACTGATTTAACCAGCCGGAAATTAACGAAAATTGGGTGAGGTTAAAGCGGAGTAGTTTCGTTAATTATCAAATTCATTAGAAATTCTGTTAGATAAGGTGTTAGCTTTCAAAGATTGAACTATCGCTATATCTAAAATTTCGCGCTGAGCATTTTTACTGAATTTTTGCGTGTTACACATGATCTTACGAACGATTAAAAAAAGAAGCGTTTATCGTTATACTTTTTGTTCTTTATTTCCAATACTAATTAATAGTTGAAAAAATGACGGATGCTCAACATAATAGTAAGTATTATAGCGGGAGAACTAACGGTCTTATTTGAGACGAATAAATTTCGTTATTGAGCGTTGACAAACTAACCATTTATTATAAATTTTATTTCAAACGAAAAAATTTAAATAATCATGAATAACAATCAAGATATGGACACCCCGCGTCTTCCGGATGAAGACGCTATCGCGGTTTTCGATGCCGTCAAAAAAGATATTTTCGAAAAACTCAAGGAATTACGTCATGATGATTTGATTGCAAGTTTTTTTTTGTTAAAACGGTCATTGATTTGATCAATTTAATTTAATTGAATTTTTTTGCTCAGCATCATACTCACGAAACCGACAAAATCGCTCGTATCAATGAATACAAACTGGTATTATTTGCAAAAGAGGAAGCTTCCTACGGTTGGAATTATTTCGGAAAAATTGAAGTGGCGCCTGGGAAATATGTTCATGCTAGGTAAATTCACCGGATATCTAACTTTCACGCCATATCGATATATATTTTTTTATCTATCAAAACTATCTCTACTTATGATAGAGCCCATAAATACCATCAACATAACCAACCAATCGACTTCTATAATCTTGATACTGGTGGTTTGGGTAACACTCATGATCTTAAAGTTGGCTGTATTCGTACATTAGAAGATCCACTCGTGTACTTTAACTCATAAATAATTTAATTTATACACGTGATTATCCATAAAAAGTTCATAGATTTTCTCTTCTTTTTTCGGTTAAAGGCATTATCATATATAGTATGTTGGAGTTGAACTTGTCCAAAAATAAAGCGAAAAAAGTTCATAAAAAGAAACGCAAGAGAAAGCATTCCTCTATCACAAAATTAAGTGAGAAAGACCAAGTTGAACGTGATTTAGAAGCGTTAGTCTTTGGTGTTGATCACGAAACC
Source organism: Ambispora gerdemannii (assembly GCA_910591945.1). Classification (NCBI taxonomy): domain Eukaryota; kingdom Fungi; phylum Glomeromycota; class Glomeromycetes; order Archaeosporales; family Ambisporaceae; genus Ambispora; species Ambispora gerdemannii. The sequence goes on from CAJVPL010000014.1 coordinate 47,742, forward strand.
TTGCGTCATGAGGTATTTGAACGCGTGGGGTGCGAGCACGTTTTGGAAGAACATAAAGATACCCACCCAAAAATAATTAAAGATAAAACCGAAGAAAATGAAGACGAGAGTAACAAACCAGTAAATACCTAATGACCACGAGTTTTTGAGTCTTTATTTTAAATTATATAAGAAAATCTAATTGGCTGAATTCTTAGTTATTTGTTATTGATATACAAGGCAATCGACCACAGATCCAAAAGTCAAATGATCCAGTATCAAATATAACTAGTAGTGATAGTAGTGAAAATAGTGATCAAGAAAGCGAAGAGGAAGAAACCCTACAAAAAAGTAACTAGTTATATTTCTCTACAATTCACAAAGGATCGAATGTGCTGATTTCCATTTCAACGTTGCAATTATTATAGTTGATCGAGAAGATTCAGAAGATAATGAATTACTAAAACTTGGTAAACGCGCATGGGATGATCCGGACGACAAGAGTGCTTATGTTTCATTAAACAGACAAGCAAGACTGAAAAAACTAAAAAAAACAGAAGAAGAAGATGTTATATCTGGTGATAAATATGAAATTCGATTAAGACAACAGTAAAGTGGCGTTCATTGTTCTCTATTCTAGTCTTATATATTTTAACATAAAGCGGATGATAATACTCTTATGTTAGACATGAGAAACTTCATCCGACTCCAAGTTGGGCAACATTACCGTCAGAATTAAAGAAACAACGGAAACAAAAACAACCAGCTTCTGATGATGATGAGGAAGAGGATGAACCGGAGGAAGAATATTCGGATGAAGATATTGCATTGTTGAAGCAATCGCACGGATTCTTGGAAAAAACGAGAACAAATCTTTTACCCCCTGAAGAAATTAAGGTTATTCGTGTGAAAGATGCTAATCGACAAGCTTATTCTCAAGTATGTATTTTTATAAATTTTCTATGCTTAAATTTTATATTATTAGTTAGTTAAAATATTCAATAATTCTTTTTTCTAAAATTAACAGTGTGCTGTTCAATCAGTTAGTTTTCATCCTAATGCGCAAATGCTAATGACTGCTGGCTTCGATATGAATCTTCGACTATTTCAGGTGAATATTGAAAATTCAATAATTACATTATCATCGACTTTTTTTTTAAATTTCTTTTATTTTACATTATTAATTCAAGATTGACGGTAAAATCAATCAAAAAATTCAATCGGTATATATTAAAGATATGCCGATTTTTCATGCGGAATTCAATTCAACTGGTACAGAGATTATAGCTTCCGGTCGACGACCATTCTTTTACGTTTACGATATCGAAGCCGGTCACATTGAAAAATCCAATCGAATTCACGGACGACAACAAGACAAGTATGAACATTTCCGAGTTTCTCCGTGTGGTCGGTATATCGTTTTTGTTGGGCGTGACGGATTCCTGAATTTGATCAGTTATCAGACAAAGCAATGGATTGCCAATATGAAAATTAATAGTTGGGTTAATGGGGTTGATTGGTCGGGTGATGGCAAATATTTGTATTCGGTTGGTTCGGATGCAATGGTCCATCAATGGGATGTGGGTACGAGGAGATGTGTTCATCGATTCAAAGATCATGGTGGATTCAAACCAACCTCGATTGCTGTGTCGAAGGATGATGAATATCTTAGTATTGGGTAAGTATATATAATCTAAACACAATTAAATGTTTTTTACCAACTATTCAATCAATTCTCTTTTTCTTAGTTCCCGTTCGGGAATCGTAAATGTTTATGATAAATCATGTTTAACTTCCAACAATCCATCACCACTTAAAGCAATTTCAAACTTGACAACTGCAATCCATCATACAAAATTTAACCATGATTCACAGATTCTGGGAATTACGAGTAATTCCAAAAAGGGGCAGTTGAAAATGGTAAAAATACTTTTTTTTCCTTCCCCTTCAACTTATCTATTTGTCATACTGATAAATATATTCACCACTCAAGGTCCATCTTCCATCTTTAACTGTCTTCAAGAATTGGCCGGCTTCCACAACACCACTGGGTTACGTTGAATCCTTTGATTTTTCACCCAATAGTGGGTACATGGCAATAGGTAACGCGAAGGGTAAAGTACTCTTGTATCGATTAAGGCATTTTGCATCTGCATAAAAAATAAATACTCGTTTTGTATTCTCAAAACTTGTGCATTTTTTTATCGTCCCACACATAATGCATGAAATTTATTGGATTATAACATATTAAACGAGCGAAATAAAAAATGAAGATATATAGCAATGATTAACAACGTCTTAAACTAATATTATTCTTCACAGAATTAACATTGATAATCATAACGAATAAAATTGAATTAATTTTTGCAGAGCTTATCGATATGCTATTTTGTGGTTTCTTAATCGGTAAAAAACAATTTTAGAAAACTTTCGCAACAATAATCAAATAATAATAAAATAAAATAATTGACTCCTTTATTTGAAAAGAATCCAATGGTCTTTAATTCTGATCAGTTTTTTAGTTTTGTGAATCTTTCTAGCATAAATAATTAAGCAGGATGAATAGTAAGTAGGTCAATATAAAACTTGACAACTTGTCATGCAAAAGAAAAATAGAGAAAAATTAAGCACTTCTCACCATTATTTTTAGACCTCTCCAAACTTAATACTCAACACACCTTTGCTGGTCGGGCCAACGGCCATCCCTTCCCGACCAGTGTCCATCGCTTTTTTTGATTTGAAAATCGGCATATTGTCAATCTATTTAAATAATTTCAATATTGATTATCTGAACGAGTTATTCCAGAATTTCACACTAAGCAATACTTTAAGAATAGCTGCTACTTACCAGAGTAAAAACCATCATCACCACTGTCGTAAGTCAATTGTTCAAAGTCGACCTTATAACGAAGCAACCCTCCAATCCCACCAAATCCCTTAACAAACTGCGATCCCTCTTGAGAACGATTGGTGACAAATTCGAGAGTAGCGCCGAAATCTTTATAATGCTCAGCAAACCATTCCAATAAAGGCATTTTGTCAACAACTTCCATCTCAGTGCTAGTATCCTTATCCATGAACAGAGAACGATCCTTTCCTTGTTCTTTGGTCATGTGAACAACCTGATCGGCTATTTATAATATATTAAGAATTTAGACAATATAAGCGATCTAATAATTAAAGCACAGAATGAGGTAAATTACCTCCAATGCTGTTTTTTAGCACGTAGCGAGTAATATCTAAATTTTCCCAGACAATAAGCGTTTCTACAGCTCCCAGTTCTAAGCCTTTCAAGGTATCATCAACTCCAAAGCAGAATTTGCCAGTATCTTGAGAGATTTCGTCAAAATACTTGGAAATAAGCTTCTTTTCCTGGATGAACTTGACATTTGCTAAACTTTCGGAAGCTAACTCAATAGCCTGATATCAAAAATTCGATTATTTATATATATATATATATAAACTGCAAATCAGAAAAAAAAAGAAAATAAATTATACCTGATTGAAGCCATTTTCACCACCATAAGACACGTCTACCAACTTGAGGATCTTATTTTGTAGACGTCCATCAAACATGTCAGATTGTGAAAGTTCGGTTTTGAAATCAGCGGAACCAGCAAGAATAAGTCCAGTGACATTGACCTGTTATTGTTTTATTTTATAAATTGTTATTATTGAAGTCAAAAAAACCAACAAGGATATTTATTTTTGATATTTAGAGCTTACTTTATCATTCGTAATGAAGAACTGCACTGCCAATTCAGCTACTTTGCGCACATAATTATGTCGTTTTTCTTCTCGAAGACGAGCAAAACGAAGCGCAGATTGACCACCCCTTCCTGTCCAAAAATTAACAGAACAAACTAATTAGACAAAGTTCAAATTGATAACAACTACAGCAACTAATATTTAAATGAAAATATTTACCATGCTTCTTTGGCAAATCCACGGCAAATTTATGAACTACTTCTCTAGTATTACCGCTTAATGTGCCAAATAATGCACCATTACCATCCATAACGATGAATCCGAATTTGTTATCAGATTCGAGCAGTTCAGACAACGCCTCTGTATGAAACTTGTTGTCACAGAGATAAAGAGACGTGTTGACCGGTTTAAAAGGTTCGAAATCGATGTTAACCTTTTTCTCTTTACCCTCATCAGTGACTATTGTTCCGCAGTACACGACCAGTCCATTAGGAGGAACTATTATTTTTGCATTATTATAAGTATTTAATTTAGTCATTAAAATAATAGAGATAAATGAAAGAGAATACTTGCCTTTATTGTATAATTTCAACCGTTGCTGAGTCGAAGTGATCGCTGCTAATACTGACAATCGATTAACACGAGATTTGATGTTAGAAGCAGTACCATATTCATCTGCTAACATCTTGGAAACGCGAGGAATTTGATCCTTAGGAGCTAGATAATTTAACAGATACGGTAATAGAAAAGTTATTCCAGGTCATTTTTTAACAAAAAACCCAAATGAAAGAATACATACGAATTATCAGAGAAATCATGGACGTTCCATTTCTAATAGAGAATAAATCAAGTGTTAAACAAGAGAGAAACACAACATAAGACCCAGGTCCGTAGGATTACTCACCCTCGTGCGGCTTCCAAGCTCTTGATAAGCTTTTTAACTTTCCAGATTTCTACATTTCTATCTGTCGTATCAATTGTTTGAGCACCCGCTTGACTCATTTTGTTTGCTTCAAGTGTGGAGCCATAAAGAATAAATTAAACTTTCTGACTTATGTTGAAAACTTAAAATCACCTAAATGAAAGTGTGCTTTAAACCTTTTTCTTAAGCAAATGTATTAATCCTAGAAAGAATAGTATGTAACTGACCGAAAAAAATAAGGTCAAGTTTGTGCGGTGCGTATCGAAAAACAATTTTTTTTCATTTTCGCATTATTAGAATTTGATCTAATATTCAGAACTCTGATCTTCCAAATAATTGTACGCAGCAGCTTACTACGGGTTTACTGCTTTTCCTTTTCACCGAAATACCATAATCATGGTTTTAGCAGATTTAGGACGAAAAATCAATGCTGCCTTAGCTCAAATCAATAAAGAACCTATAATCGATGAGAAAGTTTGTGTTTCAGTCCTCTGGTGCTTTTCTTTTGAGTTGTGCTAATTAGTCGGCTGTGAAAATAGGTGCTCGACGCGCTTCTTAAAGAAATATGTCACGCATTGTTAGAAGCTGATGTCAACGTAAGACTTGTAGGTAATTTAAGAAAAAATGTGAGAACTACGGTAAATATACAAGAGCTAGCAGCCGGAATTAATAAACGGAAAATCATACAAAAGGTAGTTTAAATGAAAAGGTGAAGACTTAATCTATTAGTAAATTTGAAAACATTGAAAATCTCGTTAAGAATATATTCTTTGGCTATAAAGACGGTCGTCGATGAATTATGTAAACTTGTTGATCCAGGTGTCGAGCCATACATTCCCAAACGTGGCAAACAGAATATAATTATGTTTGTTGGTTTGCAGGGTAGTGGTAAAACGACGACATGTACAAAGGTAAATTAATAGTTCTTGTATGATTTATTATTGTTGATTCACCTGTAAATTTAATGAAAATACGAAATATCTTTAGTTGGCATATTACTATCAACGTAAAGGATGGAAAACATGCCTTGTATGCGCCGATACTTTTCGCGCTGGTGCTTTCGATCAATTGAAGCAAAATGCTATCAAAGCTAATATACCATATTATGGAAGGTAAGCTATAATAAATCGAAAGTGAGTTGGAAAAACTGATCATAAATGATACGTTGCGTGAATATCATTTTTTATTAATTGTTTGTTATATATTATATGTTAAATCAGTTATACCGAAACAGATCCCGTCCAGATAGCACACGAAGGTGTGGAAAAATTCAAAAAGGAAGGATTCGAAATTATAATAGTGGATACTTCTGGAAGACATAAACAAGAAGCAGAGTTATTTGAAGAGATGAAACAAATATCCACTGTCGTTGTATGCATTCTTTTGATTTTTTTTTAATTGACATGAAATATGTACACGATTTTTATATAAAGGCACTATTCTTAGAATCCTCATAATACAATATTTGTGATGGATGGAACTATTGGTCAAGCTGCAGAAGCACAAGCAAAAGCATTTCATGAAACAGCAGATATCGGATCAATTATTATAACTAAAATGGATGGCCATGCTAAGGGTGGTGGGGCTATTTCTGCGTATGTAATATAAGTTATTTATTTATTTAGTCTTCATACTAGATCTTTATTATTAAATTTTCATATTTTTTACAGTGTGGCGGCTACGCATAGCCCAATAATTTTCATTGGTACTGGTGAACATATACATGATTTAGAGGGATTTGATGCCAGACGATTTGTATCTAGAATGCTTGGAATGGGTGATATTTCTGGCTTAATGGAAACTGTACAGGATTTAAAATTGGATCAAAATAAAAATTTGATGAAAAATCTTGAACAAGGTTTGCTTGCTTTTACTACGTCATCAATCTTTTTATCTGAATTCGACGGATTATGTATAGCCTTGTTGATATACAATAAAAGGAATTTTTACGATAAGGGATATGTATGAGCAATTCCAAAACATATCAAAGATGGGTCCACTCTCAAAGATGATGCAAATGGTGCCTGGTATGTCAGAACTTAATTTACAAGGATCCGATGAATTGGGGGCTCAACGAATAAAAAGGTTAATTTTTACTTTTATTGTCTTTAGTCACAAAAAAATTGCATTCGTTCTCTTGAAATATATTCGAATCAACTTTATTTCTTCTCTTATGTATTAGATTAATGACTATAATGGATAGTATGAACGAAACAGAACTTGATTCCGACGGGAAAATCTTTCAACAGCAGCCGGCTCGGATATTACGTGTCGCTAGAGGTTCAGGGACTTCGGTGCAGGAAGTTGAAGAATTGTTGGTCCAGCATAAATCTTTTCAGGGAATGGTTAAGAAGTTTGGTGGAAATAAGGGTATACTTAAAGGAATGGGTCCTGGTACGGATCCTTCGAAAATGTCGCCGCAAAAGATGCAAGCTAAAATGGCACAGATGCAAAAAGTAATTTTTTTATTTTCATCAATCTTTTATATATGGTGTTTAGTATAATATATGTGACTCATTACTCTAACTATTTTTGTAGATGTTGCCACGTGGTATGGCTGGAATGGATATGAATAGTCTAATGCGTCAAATGGTTTGTGTTAATCAATAATTTTTATTCATAGAATTTAATTCATTTTTGTTCACACTTTTATTACTAGATGGGTGGAGGTGGTGGTCCTGGTGCCCCAGCAATGCCTGATTTGAGTCAAATGCAGAATATGATGAAACAAATGGGACTTGGTGGTGGCTTTCCAGGTGGTGGTGGTAGACGATAACAAACATAAAACAAACACTAACATTCTCAAATGATAATATATACATAATATTTATCGTTATGGTATCTTGAAATTTTGTTCCTTTTTTTGAATATAAATTATATTTATTATTTTTAATATTATCAATAATCTGATGTCATTTTGTTGCCTACACCTAATCTCGATATAATATGGTGACAGTTATAATAAATCTTTTGCGTTACGCAAACTAACACTAATTCTTGAGTGGCAGCAGAAAAATATATCCGCTACCGGACACACCAACAAAATTAGCAAGAAATCATTTTGAAAAATGACATAACGATAATTGATGGAGGAATTGCAGTGGGAAAAACAACGTAAATAATGCGACTAGAGGAAATATGGGACTGACAGTAACAACAATCCTAAAACCAGTCAAAAAATGGGAAGCCGAGCTGGAAAACTTCTACAATGATAAGGATATAATTGCAACAGATATGAAAACATGTTATTATGTTCGGAGTATTTTGGTGAATCAAACAGTACATGATATTGTTATACCAGTTCTTTGATCTTTAATTTATATTGCAGAAGGTAATTTTAACGAAAGATCTTTGAATTATCACCAAGTTTGTTATCGTTATTAATTAGAAAATTTGCACGTAAATTATATTGATATATACAGTGGCAATCAAAAATAATGCAATTTATTAATTAAACATAGTAAAATGCGGGTTTTTCTCTTTATATGCAATTAGAACAAGCTTCATCAGATTAAATCTGAGAAATCTGAAAAAAATATATGTTAAAATATGTGATATTATCTTCATTTTAATATAAAAATAAAAAACATTGATTAGTAAAATTGAAAACTTTTATATAAAGAGAAAAACTTGTATTTTACTATGTTTAATTAATAAATTTTGACATATTACATTATTTTTTGTACACAAGTACATATAAACAAGAATTAACTGGAACTCTTACAAAATAAGAGTTTTACTGATTTGAATTATTAATAAATTCTTAATGTTAAAATTTAACATTAATTTTAATACTGGCCAAAATTAAGTGACCAAATTAAATATAATCATAATAAAGTCAATAAAATTTAATAACTATTTTTCCATTAAATTGTAAACAATTCAAATATAATATTATACTAAAAGTTGTAAAACTAGTATCTTACAATATATATATTTCTGTTAATGAAATTTTACATAAAAAATTTATATAATTTATATAATAATATTCTTTTAAAGAGAATAACTAAAATCTAAAGTTGTATTTTATAAAATAATATTCTTTTAAAGGGAATAACTAAAATTTAAAGTTATCAAATATTTGTATTTTATAAAATAAATAAACTTTCTTACTGAAAAATAAATACAAAATTTAATTTATAAATATGCTCAGAAAAGATTTATTCTTTTATTCTAGCCATAATAAAAAAAGTGATAAATTATATAATTTTAAGAAATAAATCAATTAAATTGCAAAATTAATATATAACGAAAAAATTCAAATCAAATAAAAATAAATATTTATTTTCAAAATTTTACTTATGAAATTATTTTTTATATTCTAACAAAAAAATATTTCTTGCTAAATTTTATTTTATACACTTATTATAATAATATAGCTTTAATTTTAATTATAATAATCAGTAATTATATCATATAATAATGAAAACAAATAAATTTTATATAATAATAATAATAATAATAATAATTATAATTATAATATAAAATTATAAAAAATCTATTTTCATTTTATTATAACTATATAATATTATAATTAAATAAATAATATTTTTATAATCTTAATATTTTATAATAATAAGTTTTATCTTTTAATTAATATATTTTTATAATATTTTGAAAACTCTTAAAAGAATCTTAATTTTATAAATAGATATATAAAATTTATATATATAAAATAATTAACTAAAATCTTGAATTAATTTTTTTATAATATTAAAAAATATGATATTGTTACTGTTTTAATGAGACTTTGAAATACTCAAGAATATTTATGATATTCAAAGAGGAAACTCAAATGTCTTAATGACAATTTACAGTCTTAATAATACTTTATGACTTTAGACTAAATATAAATTAATGTATGATAAGCACTTATAAAAATCACTTAAAGGTTGGTAACAGTTGTGTTCTTTTAACGCAATAACTAGACTGCTAAAGAGAGTTCTCAAAATCTCAATGTCAAATATAATATACATATTAAAAATGTCTTTAAATCTTTAAAGATCAAATATAAGATATAATATTTGTATTATCAGCAATACAAAATCGAAAATAAATATATAAACAATATATTATTAGCAATACAAAGTCAAAGGTAAGTGTATGAGCAATGTATTATTAGCAATATAATCTCAAAAACAGATTTATAAATTATAATAATAATTCCTTTATTTAATATAATATTCAATAGATTTCATCACAATGTGTTCAAAAAATCTAGAATAAAGATGATAACTTTTATAGTGCTCCTGACAATCTTGCTTAAGCTATTATAATATATATATTGATTCAAGATCTGTATAACTTCTTATAAAGCTATTATACAAGAAAATAAATACTTTATCAAAGGGTGCAGAAAGGAGTTTGCATTTGACTATTTACTCTATATAAAGTGCAAATTTTGTTTCTTTGAATGATCAAAACTATATAATAACTAATTAGACATGATAATTTAGAATTATTATCTAAAAGAACTTGTTTACATTAGAAAATTTTTATATCTGATTATAATCGATTATTATCCAATAATCGATTATTATCGATTGTTAATAATCGATTATAATCAATTGCAATTAGATATAATCAATGATTATTAAAATTGAATATAATCAATTTTTTGTTTAGAATCAGTGAATATCTATAATTAATGATCATTAATTTTAATTAATCGATTGTAATCGATTATAATTGTTGCAGATTGATAGACAATGGGTAATCGATTATAATCAATAATCGATTCTCATCGATAATTAATAATTGATGATAAATGATTATTTATTATAATTGATTACCCATTGTCTATCAATCTGCAGCGATTACAATCGATTGTAAATGATTATTCTGTTAATTAATTCATCTTCCACAAGCACATATACAATATTAAGAAGCTTTCAAAATTTAATTCTTGGTATCAATTCAATAGATATTTCAAGCAATATTTTATATTATAAATATTTTATTAATATAATTATAATTGAACAAATAAATAAAAAAATTATTGCACGAAAACATACATTTAGAAGGTCTGCTATTCTAATTTGATAGTCATTAAATTTATTTTGACTTTTTTTTATATTTCTGATAACAATATCTTGATTTTCTATTGTTCTTTTTTGTTCCTCAAATATTACTTTCATTTCTTTCATTTCTTCCATTATTTTTTTCACTCCTTTCATTTCTTTCATCAATAATTCATTCGATTTTTTGAACTGGTAACTGGAAATATCGTAACGCATATCTATTATGTTCGTAAGCAATAAATTACTCATTATTAGCGCTATCATTATTGTTAATACCTTCCTCATCATCGGCATTGTTATTATTCTGCTGAACAGTAATTAAACTTTTAAATATGCATCCACAATTAATAAAAGACTAATTCAGAGTATTAATAATGTTACCTTTTGTCTTCCTCCATTCCTGACAAATGTGTTTAATTCTCGGTGAACTTCCACATTCGTCTCATGAACTTCATCACGAATTGACTTCTATTGGATAAAAGCTATCATAGTTAGTTGCGAACTTTGTTGAAAGTTTGCGTTGAAAGTTTGTGATTGAACGCACTGCTTTTTTTTCTATAAGCCACAATTCCCAATCTGAATTGCACTATTAATGAAGAAAGTATATATTAGAGATACAATATGTTGAAGTAAAACATATTTGATTATATACATTAGCAGTTTCTTTGAGATTTCTTAGTTTCGACTGTTTTTTGGGGTCCTTACAAAAGTCGATGGCCTGATCAAGAGTCTTTCTGTACTTTTATAGTGCACGGGATTTATGTGTTGGTTGAATAAAACGAAAGAATTCTAAAGGAGTTGGGTTGTTACATGAAACCATCCAATCAACGTGACACTGCTTGAGTATTTTCGCGGATGAATTTTCATCTCAACACATGAAATATTAACAAAAAGAGAGATGAGTACACCTTGTTTAAACGAAGTAATTAGTGAAAAGGTGTGCTGTTGTTTACGCAACGGCCGGCCATCTCCTGGACGATGACTTGCCAAATATTGGCTTCCGGTAGATCACAGTCTACCGCAGACGCCTTGCGCCCAACAGACACCAAACAACTTTGTATCCCAAAATCAGCCGGCCACCTCCTGGACGATGACTTGCCAAATACTGGCTTCCGATAGATCACAGTCTACCGCAGACGCGTCATTCGTTTCATAACAAAGCTGCCGTAAATTATGGAAAAAAAAGAAAAAAAGGTATAAACCTACCTCACTCGAAGAGGATTAAAGAAAATGTAAAACGGTTAACAATTCTCCGGTTGTGGTGTTATTGCAGATTATATTTATCAGCGCAAAAATAAATGTGAGGCCAGAGTATATTTACTTGAAACTCGTGCAGGTATATTTCTATTTTGTTAAAATGTGATCACGTGAAGTTGTAATCTACAGATTTCCGAGAAATGTATTATCAGGTTTTCTCAAAACAGTCGAGATCAACTGATATATACTCATCAACGCTTTTTTCTCACACGTACATGTTTGAAAAAAAAAATAGATCTTGCCGTAGAAAATGATTCCGATTCACATAACAGATATGCTTCTGGAAACCAAAAACTATCATATTATCCGAAAGCGCATCCGATTTGTTAATTCATTATTTTCATATAGGTATAACAGATAACCATATCGAAACCGGATTATAGTAAATATTGAGAATGTGTTGGCATAGATAGTTTGGACAATTGAAAAACTTATAGTGAAGATAATAGTATAGAAACAATAGATAGATTCCTTTCGATTTTTATTACATTCCATAAAGCAAAGACCGCAATAATGTGATATTTCTACACCAATATTTTTTCATGTGACGTTTTATATATTAAGAATCGAAGATTCCACCAGACGACCCGTGCATTATTGATATGCCCATGTAACGGTTGATAAAAATCGTGATTATATTTAAATTATATGTGCGATGTTCAGTCGCGATTATTTTTTCGCTATGCAAATTTTTCGCATATGCCGTTAAAGTAATCCGCAATAATGCAGTCTGAAATTGAAATCGGGACCAAGATGTTACTATTACATAGCTCTGTTAATATAAATCATATTAATATAAATTTTTCGTGATGAATACCCACGACACGCGTGTCACGAGGGCGCAGTAATTCACTTCGCATCTTTATTCCCTCTCAAACATTTTACAATCACGAAACCTGTATCAACTTGACTTAAATTTGAAATGGAACGCAACGAAAACGATCTAATTAATGCTATTTTTTGATCTCGATCTAAATTTAAAAAGTAGACATAATGATAAATAACAAATGTCATAATGGAAGTTTGGCTACCAGTAGCAACTGATTCAGACTTACTAGTTTCAAATCTTGGGTGCATCAAGAACAAAAAAGGTATAATATTTAAGCTAAATGCCTGTAAAAGAAAAGGCTATATACGAATTAATCTTAAAGTTAATTGTGTTAAAAAGAGTATTGCAGTTCATATTTTAGTTGCTCAAGCTTTCATCCCTAATCCAGAAAATAAACCCTATGTTAATCACATCAATGGTATTAGGTATGATAATCGAGCTATTAATTTGGAATGGGTAACTCCTAAAGAGAATGCTGAACGTACAGTATTTCGAAATCCTAATCGTAGTAATTCTAAAAAAATTGTGCAAATGACCTTGGACGGAAATGTTGTTCAAGTTTGTGGATTCTATCACTCTCGCATCGAATACTCTTAATATAGTAATAAGTAATATTTCTCAATGTTGTAGCGGAAAGCTGAACACTTCTGGAGGATGGCGTTGGGTGTATTACGACGATCACATAGAAAAAGATCCCGATGAAGAATGGAGAGAAATAATGCTTAATTCACGAAAACTCAAAGTTCCATCCTTAGGGAGGGTTCAGTTACCCAACGGTTTAATCTCAAGAGGATCTCTAGATGCAGGATATCTTAGAGTTGCTTGAGAAAAATATCGTGTTCATCGCCTGGTCGCATTAGCATTTTGTCCCAAAGAAGACGGCAAAGAATATGTAAATCATATTGATGGAGTCACCACGAATAACAGAGCATCTAATCTCGAATGGTGTACAATGAAAGAAAACAATCAACATTACGTACATCTCGGGCTTGGGCACCAACGTGGTGTCAAGTAGATCTTCAATAATGGTTCTTCCCGAGAATTTCCATCCATAGCTGAAGCTCAACGTGTTACTGGAATTGATAAGTCAAATATTGGTAATGTTTGCAAAGGACGTCTAGCTTGTGCCGGAGGGTATCATTGGAAATACGAATTATTCAATTACACCATACAAAATATAATTATCAAATATAGATATATCTCCGAAGGATTGCTTTATTGGGACTTGAAAAAATCTTTTTATCGCATTCTACACAGTTAGGCAACTCGGTGAATTTCTTATTTTTGACTACATCATCGTTGAAGGTTTTTAGGATGCTATATGCGAGGTTTTTTAGATTAGGAGTTGAGACTTTTTCCGTTCTCGGCATAATGGCCACAACAGAGAAGTTCTTGAACTACGGACCTTTACATATGCTCTCATATAATTACTCATACGTCGTTTGAAAAAAAAATATCCCAACTCGAAATAGCTTTACGTCCGAAAGTTTATTATAGCAAAATCATTATGGAAAGTCGAGTTTCTCAGCGAAAAACATGAAAATTAACAAAAAATACCCAATGGGTGTATATGTTGTGCCCCAAATCACAATTGTCCCAAATCACAATCGGCCCAAATTATAATAAGAATATGACCAGAGTTAGGGTAAGGGTTAGGGTTAGGGTTAGTGCTGAGGGATAGGCTATATTTGGTTTAGATTTTAATTTGGGATATATCCCAATTGTCAATTGGGGCAGATTGTGATTTGGGGCACAACATATATGTGAGAAATTGCTGAAAGCATCACTAATTGGCTAGGGCACACGAAAAAATGTGAATCTAACCTGTAAAGCGCATCCAAACACATGCTCATTGATCTGCAATAAAAAATCGGATTATCGTGATCGCGGTTTATTATACGATCAATTTATGTATCAAGGCTATAAAAATTCTTTACGTAATAATATTCCTTGTTCTTATTTTTAGGTTTAGAATGGATAGAGCCGGGGTCTTTAGACTCATGTATCTTTTTTACTGAAACAACATTGGATAAAATATCAGAACAATTTGAATCCGATGTATCGCTATTATCACACTCAAATTCTGGTAATTCACACTTACATTTTACCTTTAGCTCAAACTCGACTGCTCTTAATCTCGAATAAATACGATTTATATGATATCCTATTTCATCGATCATAATGGGGGTATCTTTATGTAGTTTAGTATTAGTCGATCGCTTTTTGTTACTTTCCATTTTTGAATGATATAATGGGTGTGTAGATTTCACTAACGCCTCTCGATAATTACATATCATTTCAATATATTGAATATTTATTACTCATGAAAAAAAATCTTAATAATTGATCTAGTTTCACGAAGTCTGACTCACTTGGTGAAATAACTAGGTTTATCTGATTACTGGTATTGTGGTTTAAGCTTGAGCATCATTGCTCTTTTTTCAGCTTCTTCAGGAGATATTCCGGATGAAACCATACGCTTATATGCAAAAATTCTCCAATGCCCGTATGGGAGGGTTCGTATACCATCTAATAGAATCCAACGCTTATTATCATATGGATTTAGCCCAATTTTATTTACTCGTTCCAAATATATTTCGTGATCATAACTGCGGAGACCATACATATCATGTCGGGTTAGCTTCTTAGTCCTGAGACATTCTAAAAATTTATCATGCCGAAGCTCTCTCTTAACTACACATTTCTTAACACCTTTAGCCTTTTGCATTCCATGCTTTTTCTGCCAGTCTTTCATACCTTGAGATTTTCTAGATTCTTCTTCCTCTAACTCTTTTTCGAAATCTGCATTTGTTTCAGGAGTTTTTGGATCATGCCCAGCTGGAAGGACTGAATACATTTTCGGTTTCAAACATACTGACTCACCTATTGGCCCCCCATTTGTTTCATCCTTCATTAAGAATAAATCTCCTGAATAGTCGAGATCGAAAATATCTGGTCTTTCTGCTCGATCTTTATAAATGTCCTCTGTCTCGATCCACATAATAAGAGAATCTGTATCTGTATAAAGTAAACGGGCCTTGTCTCCATAGCGAGGTTTTATATAACCATACCAGAAATTATACACCATAGCTTTGCTAATATCAAGAATCGCTTGCCCTACAAATAATGGTTTATTAAGAGTTACTGTACCTTTTAACATGTGAACTGCTGTAATTCCCCCTTCATATCCTTTAAAACCTACATATAATGAGATCTAACGAGACGAGTTAGTTTTTTATCTTGATCAGATCTAAGTAATTCTACTCTCATATGTTTACGAACATTTTCCATCTGTTTCCCGAATACTGCATTATTCTTAAGTTTATAATACACGACCCCAAACTCCTCTTTGTTAGCTTTGGCATTTTTTCTTTTACGAATATTTTCCTCGATATAGTCTTTCATCCATGGAGATTGACGAAACTTTAAAGCACTGTGAATTTTTGTAACTTTCGTTCCGAATTTTATATATATCTGTAGGGCTCTATAATGAACTACATAATTTTTCTTGGGTAAGAGGGTTTGTAATAGCTTTTCTCCTGTTACATATTTTCCACCCCCAACTGCTTTGTCATGTACTAATCTTTCATTATATAAACTAAGCCAGTTTTCTGGTACGATTTGCTTTTCCGGTGCTAAAGGATAATCTGCAAAGAAATCGTGCAAGTTTATTGGGGCCTCTATATCAACTTCGAGCATGTATCCTATTTCCATCAGGTGCTATACTTTGTATATCGGGTATTTCTTCTGGATCTACCTTTCCTAAAATCTCTGTAGGCATGTATTGTGTCATTGCGCCTGAATATAAAGCATTCATATCTTCATACATGATCCAGGATTTTGGTTTGTTGGGATCATAATCGGGACATTTTTCATTATTAGCTTTGGCACATCGCTGGCTTATCATTGTCATCCCTCCACGAATTCCATTCTCAACCATTAAATATTCATCCATATCTGTCATAAGCTTGATTTCAACTCCACTACTTTTGTATAGCGAATCATTAAACATTCCTGGTGCAGAAACATAATGAGTAGTGTCTAAACCGTCATCTTGTAAACACATAATACTATAGTTCATAAAAACGTCTGCAAGTAAAAGTACATCTGTTTCAAGATATAAATCGTGATATTCTCCAAAATTTTTCATTTCGAATGTTTGCCAAACCTTTTGCGCATGCTCATAATCAGATTTGCTAATATTTTGTTGATAGAGAATAGAAATCCTTTCTGCGTGGAAGATTTGTTCGTTCAAATTTTTCCCATGAATTTATCCAGTCATATGGGAAAACACCTTTTCGGATTAAAAGTTTTATCTGCTCTAATGAGTATCCCTTTTTAGTAAAATGCTTTACTGTTAGAGGAAATTTTTCTAGCGTTTCTTCTAAACATGTAACCAGCTTATCAAGACCCATTGCCATATGTTGAAAACTATCTAGAAAACGAAATTGTCCAACATCCATAGCTTTATATTTACCTATATTTTCTGGGATACATTTAAGCTTATCAGAAGCAAATCTGCTAACTACTTCTATAAGCAAATGAGAGTCATAACCTCGAAAATTATGACAAATAAGTGGTATCTTTGTTTTGAATTCGCCCATTTGTAATTTTTTATTGCAATCACTATGAGCTGGACCTCTATATTTACCATTAATATGGTCATGATCTCGAACTTTTAATAATCCTTGATCTAACATTTGACTATCACAATACATACAGTTGTAAGTTTTTTTGAATTTTCCATTATCTGGAATACTTGGTTGTTGGTACCATTTCGGACCAATTATTTCGTTTTTTCGTTTACATCCCTCATGTGATGCTCCGATATAATTTCCAGTATTAGGACAACAAACCATTGCCTTAAGTAGAGTTTGATTCGGAAATTTTTTCTTGCAAATCCAGCATTCAGTTGCTGTTTGATGTCTTCTATAATCACCTGTTTCCATAATCATATCAGCAGGTTCAGATAAATTTGCTCGGATTTCTTCTAGCTCTTCTTCAAGTTTGTCAACGAATCTTTGCAATGCATCTGGCCCTCTATATAAATCATGACTTATAATCTCATAATTGTATGAACTATCCATACGAATAATTACGTAACTATATCCACATGGAATATGTCTTTGAAGTTTTTCGGTTCGAGTCAATTGTGTTTTCTCTTCTGGAGTTAGTGCTGTAGTTAAGCATTCAAGATCTCAAATTATTCGATATGGATTTGGTTGCATGCATTTGTGATTACAAAATTCCTTGGTACTTTTTTCCAATGTAGGAACTTTTGGTAATTGAGGAGCGTTATTTATTCCTAAACATTTTTTGGGAATTGCCCTATGTTCAATAAATCCTTTTTCTGTAGAATATACACGAAGGCAGAAACGGCATAGATATTTTCTTTCTTTGTGTTTACTATGATTGTAAACTAGTCTATGAGATCCTTGATTATACAATAATGTGTTCGAGGATTTTCTAAGTCATCGGCTTCTGAAATAACTAAAAGATTTATCTGCTTAAATTCTGCACTTCTTCTTTCAGAAAGATACCGGAATTCGAGACACTTATTTTGATTAGACCATTCATATACACAAAGACTGATCTCGGGGTTATTTTCTTCGAATTTTTGGTAAACTGGTGTAGAGACTGGTACTGGAATTGGAATGTCTTCCATATTAAGCTCCTCTATATATTTAGCATATATTCGATGAGGATTTCTTTCTGGATGTACTTTAACGGGATGCAATGCTCCTAAAACACACCATCCAAAACACCAGTCATCATTGTTTTGCATATTGATAACACCATTATTTCGTTTTGGCATTGTTTCTGGTCCAATTGGATTATAATCAGCTACCTCAATACTAAATTCTTCGATATGTTCTGGATATGCATCTGACATTTTATATAGTATACTAAGTCTAACTTTTGCGTTATATTTTACTTATACAAAATCTTTTCTTTAAATAATTAATTCATATCATATATTCAAAAATGATTGGTGAGTATTCGTGTCCATATATTCATAACTCTGGTATTGTTTGCTCTAAATCTTGTATTCGGCCAGAGGGGTGCCGGTTTCATTGGAAGGCTAAAAAACGTGTCCCTTGTAGTGATTGTGGGAAGCCTACCGGATCAATTTCTGGTCTTTGCTCTTTACATATCAGAGGGTTTTATGTTGCTCAATACTATCAAAGATTACGTGTTAAGGCCTTTGAAAATACTAAATAATATATATCGGGTGTGTTAAATACCTAAGACAGTTTCATTAGACTTATTATATTGTCAGTTTTGGTAAATTTTTGTATATCGGGAACTTAATCTAGAGCGCTAAATACCAAGGACAATTTTGATATCAAGAGGTTAGACTTAAGGTTATATTTTTTGTATATCAGGAACTTGATCTAGAGCGTTAAATACCAAGGACAATTTTTTTTGGAAAATGCTCTAAAGCTTTATTTTGCTATACAATTTCGGTTAGACATTTGTAATATATAAAATTTTTTCGTTAGATTTAACTTGTATATGAAAAATACGTTTTATAAAGATTTAATATGTATCTAGCACTATAATTTTTTCTGTCCTAATTCTCCCATCGATATATTAAATTTTCAGTTAGACTTTGGTTAGATTTAATGAAATGATATGCATTTTAGCTTGCTAGCACGGCTGAGAAGGGATCAGGATATTCATTACATTCATATCCTTCACCATTTCTCATTGTTTTTTAACAGCAAGTAGAGTAGCATAAAATAAATCTAACAAAAATATATCGAAAATGTGGTCTAAAATATAAATCACACGTCATTCGAGTGTGGCCAAAAACAAAAATCTCACGTCATAGTTAGACTTGTCTGGTTATAGTTAGATTTTGATAGCGAATTTGAGCTTCCAGCAGGGGCAAACACACTATTGCATATATTGTGGTTTTTGTCCCAAAACCCCCAAAAATGCAATGTGTAAAAATTATTTTTTTTAAAACCTGTAAACTGATTATTTATATTTAAAATACAACAAAATTTTTTATTATCATAGAATTTAACATTACAAACAAATTTAATTATCATAGAAGATTATTATATTAATAAAAAATTAACTTTACATAATAAAATACTCAAAAAATTATTATTAATAATTAATAAGTATTCTCATA
>CAJVPL010000015.1:0-67437 GCA_910591945.1 Ambispora gerdemannii
AAAGGACTTGTTCATATCTAATTCTAACAATTACGATACATGTTGCTTTTATACAAATCCAAGATATAATTTCTAGGCTATACGAATTCATGTATACTATATCACTTAAATTCTATTGGTCCAATATTCGTTCGCTCGTTCGTTTGCTCGTTCACTTAGTTACTCGTTCGTTCGCTTGTTCGCTCGCTTGTTCGCTCGCTTCACGTGATATAATCTTTATCCAATAATATATGAGATATTTATAATCCAATAAAATATTATGACGAAAGGTCATTATATAACACTATTGAATAAAAATATAAAAAAATATGAAAGTGAAAAATATTAGAAAGAATATTATTGTGCTTAAAAAATAATACATAATAATAAAAGATAAAATAATAATAATATTATTTGAATTTTATTATATAAATCAATTTTTAGTAATTCTTTTATTAGTAATTCAAGTAATAATTATTCTTTTTAGATATATATATATTTTAATAATTTGCATTTTTTATTATTATTTATTATATTAGCTTGATAAATATTTTTAAACTCTTGTAATTATTCAACTAAATCTTAAATATTTTTATAAAAACTAATTATTTTGATATATTTTGCTTTTTTGTTATAATTTATAATATTTATTAAGTTATTTATAATCAAATTTATTATTTTTAATAATTAAAGTTTTTTTTGTTTTTAATATTAAAAAATGATATTTGATTTCTAATTTATTGAAAAATAATTTAACTTTTTGATTGAAATATTTCTGAATCAAATTATTTTGTTCAAAAATATTAAGTATTTTTACTTGTTTTTTGCAATAATTAATTTTTAAGCTAAAAATATTTTATATTAGCTACTTATTTTTTTTGTCTTCTCTTTAATATTTAGTTCTTTTCTGATAAAATTAATATATTTTTTGTTGAAAATAATAAAAATAAGTTTAAATTACTTGTTTAGTTAAATTGAATTTTTTTATTAATAATTATACAAAAGTTTTTCTTGCTTTAATAATCGAATTATCATGAATTATTTCTTGATAAAATACTTTAAAAATTTCAAAAATTTTTGTAAAATCTTTATTAAAATATCTTTTAGTTATTAATAAGAATAAAATATATTTTTATTTATTATTAGTTATATGATTTTTTATAATTAAATATACAAAAATATATAAAACTATGTGATTTCTTATAATTAAATATGCAAAACTATGGGATTTTTTATAATTAATTACACATAATTATATAATTTCACAAAAAGATATACTTTATTCTTAATAATTTACTAATTATATTTTAAAATTATCTTTTAACTTTGATATCAGTAAATTATATGAAATTTAGATTGAAAAAATTTGCTTGATATGTTTTTCACAGAGAATTCTTAATTTAATTCTAATTTAATAAAGATTTTTTAATGTGAAATTTTCTTTTTTTACAAAGAATTCTTTTAATTTAAATAAGATTTATTAAAGTAAAGTTATCTTTTTTAAAGAAAGAGCACCAAAAACTATTATTTTAGTTGAATTTAAATAATTATGAATAATTCATATAATTATTCTAAATATAAGATGGAAAAAATTTAGATTTAGATTTAGATTTAAAATGTAAATAATATATATTCATTTTGTTG
The DNA here is from genome assembly GCA_910591945.1 of Ambispora gerdemannii. Lineage (NCBI taxonomy): Eukaryota > Fungi > Glomeromycota > Glomeromycetes > Archaeosporales > Ambisporaceae > Ambispora > Ambispora gerdemannii. The sequence continues at coordinate 1,624 of CAJVPL010000015.1, forward strand.
ACAAGTTAGAACAATATTAGATAACTTTAATATATTATAATACAAGACAATATGTCTTCACAATAACTTCAATTATTAATAGTTTATTAATAAGGAAAAATATTATTTATCTATATAATACCAATCAATATAGATTACAAGTTAAGATCCAAATTTTTCTTGTTAAAACCTTTTTAAAATCTATCTATTTGACAATCTAAAATATCAAAAACCTTCAACTCTAAGCTAAAATACATGATATAGATACGAGTTTTTAATATTAATACAAGTAAAGCTCTGTTCGGGTCGGGTCGGATAGTATTTGAGGTCAACTCGAACCGATAATTTTGGGTCGGGTCGGGTTTGATCCGAAAATCGTAAAATAGTTTTTAGTTAATAACTTTTATTTTTACTAAAACACTTGTATTTGGTGTCTAAGTAGAGTTGTTCGGAATGTAATTGTGTATATACCCACAAATTTTCGTTTAATTCCAATTAATATTGAACGAGAAATAACGAACCGAAATATTTCGGGTCGGATTTGACCACAATCCGACCCGACCCGAAATGTGCGTTCCGGGTCAGATCACGGATCGGACCCGACCCGGTTGGAGCATTAGATACAAGTTCTAATGCTTTTAATGAAGAAGAATCTAATGATCTTAATATAAGTTCTCGTATCAATATTGAAAAAGGATCCAACAATTTAAATATCAATGAATTTGTTAATTTTGACATGGTGGAAGAAGTTGATCTCATTAGCAAAGAAAAGAATCATTATAACGTAGAAGAAATCAATTATGTTAATAGCATAGTAATAGAATCAATATATTAATTTTCTTGTACTTACGAAAATTTCGGTCAATGGCATTTATATATAGAAACTAGTTGTCTACATCAAATTTTCTTGTATTAATATCGATATGTGATCCACACGAACAAAACCGTCAAAAAGAGTTTATCGTTTTGCTAATTTCTTAATTAAATACAGCAAACGAATATAAAACGTTGATCGATTTTTTTTCCATAAATTGTATACTTTTCATGGGGGATATTATAGCCGGGGGGATTTATGGATGATCTCAAATGCGAATTTGTCATAAGTTTCTATTGTGAACTTTTCTCGATTACAAATTCGCTTTTTATTCTAGATTTTTCTCATAGATTAATAACTCGTATGATTGTCAACAATCGTTAAAGTGTCTGTCCACAAGCAATCATTTTTTACTAACACCTATAAGTTTTAACGCGTAATTAATTGGTATTTGTCAGAAAGAACCGATCGACGTTAAGCGAAAAAAATATAAATAAGATGCTCGCGTTCAATTTCATCATCGACTTTTTCTAACTCTGTTAGTTTATCGAATATGACAACGCAACATCCTGATATTACTTTTTACACTTTTGGAACTCCTAATGTATTTATTTCTCTATCATTTTTGTAATATCTAATTATTTTTTTATAATTCTAATTTTTTCCTTATTCCTCTAAAAATATAATAAAGGGGCAAAAAGTCAGTATCACTTTAGAAGAATTAGGAATCCCTTATAAAACTTATCCGGTTGCATTAAACAAAAATGAGCAAAAGGAACCATGGTAAAGAAACTTAACTATTGCTTTAAATTGTTTTTGTATTATAATTAATTCAATTTGATTTGATTTCAAGGTTTTTGAAAATAAACCCGAATGGAAGGTAAATTATTACTATTTCTAGATGTATATATCGATATATTCATACTAAATTTTGTTAAATAACAGAATTCCCGCAATTGTCGATCACTCTCGCAACGACTTTAAAGTATTCGAGACCGGTGCAATAATGCGATACTTGTGTGAGCATTATGATAAAGAAGGAAAATTTCTTCCAAAAGATGCGGACTTACGATGCGAAGTTGATCAATGGGTGAGTAAAATTATTTTTTTATTCATGATCGAGTAGTCTTATTAATGTTAATATCAATAAATTGCAAATAGTTAATGTTCCAAATGAGTGGTATCGGCCCAACGCAAGGACAAGCAAGCCATTTCATTAGATACGCAAAAGAGAAAATTCCATACGCTATCAAACGATATGTCGAAGAGACAAAGCGACTTTATCATGTAATATTCATTTCTATTTTCTATTTTCATATATAAATTATTATTTATTTAACGAATTAGCTTCACAGGTAATCGAAACTCGATTAGAGGGTAGACAATACCTTGTCGGTGACTCATTGACAATAGCCGACATCGCAAACTTTACGTGGATTGCCCATCACGCGCTGATTGGCATCACATTAGGTACGCGCGTCATACATAATATATATTAAAAAGATATCTTACTCAAACTCGTAATTATAGACGAATATCCAAATATCGCCGCTTGGCTAGACCGCATGTACGCAAGAGAGGCCGTAAAACGTGGTCTGGAGGTACCAGAAAAAAGCAAGTATCTTGAAGAGGGAAGAGATCCTAAGAAGGCGGAAGAGATAGCGACGGAAGTTCGAAAATGGATTGAGAAAGCTGAGACTAAGATTTAGTTAATTTAGCTTAGTGGAAAGAAAAATAACTAAGCACTATCGCTATTTAGTTTTTACATTTATTATTAAATTTAATTTGCATTATGTCGTTGACTAAACAATGATATCATCACAAACATAAATAAAATCATCTAAATTGGTGAATTCTACAAGTTTCCCTATATTCACTGAAAAAAGAAAATGAAATGTCACAAAAGCAATAATAAAGTCTAATAACTTGTCACGTCGCGTGGTGAACTAGTGGCAATGCTCCCAATTCGACTTCGCCGACAAGTGATATTATTATATTTATTCAAATAATAAAAAATCAATATCGGGGGAATTGGCGTGTTTTTTTATGGTTGTTATTTCTTTCCTTTCACAGAGAAGCAAATGACGACGGCGGTTTTCAAATAGTAAAAGTATGTCAGGCTGGTTGACTGGTTGAATGCATATTTATCGAATCATTTTAATCGCGTTTCTAGTGATAAAACTATCTTGTGCATATGCGCACACTTTATTATTGAGTCGTTGCTATAATGAATTTTTTTGCGATGGATGAAAAAGCATTGATTCATTCATTTATGGATAATCGAATTACTGCGCCATAAATTTCTTTTTTAGAAAGCAATAACTTGAAAGAAACGAGAATATTTATCGTTATTGTGTTTACTTTATAGAGGTTTTCTTTGGTTTGTTTCTTGATTTTGTGTATCGCTTTTTATCCTAGATTTTTCTCATAGATCACTAACTCGCAACAATAAATATCTGTCCACAAGCAATTGTTTTGATTAGTACCTAATTTCCTTCCTTTTTTTTTCTTTCGCATAACGCGTAATTTATAGTAAAAAATATAGAATAAGCGAAATAAGATGCTTATCGATTTTCTTCCAGTTCTCAGAAAAGTGATCCATTTTCAGGAAAATCCTTTATTTTCTTTGGCAATTAGACATAAGACGCATTCACTATTACCATCAAGGTCACTACGACCATCATATCTTTTTTCTAAACGCTTTAGTATGACAACACAGCATCCTGATATTACTTTTTACACTTTTGGAACTCCTAATGTATTCATTTTTGTAATATCTTTAATTATTTTCTTATAATTCTAATTTTTTCCTTATTCCTCTAAAAATATAATAAAGGGACAAAAAGTCAGTATCACTTTAGAAGAATTAGGAATCCCTTATAAAATTTATCCGGTTGCATTAGACAAAAATGAGCAAAAGGAACCATGGTAAAGAAACTTAATTATTGCTATAAATTATTTTGTATTATAATTAATTCAATTTGATTTGATTTTATTCAAGGTTTTTGAAAATAAATCCGAATGGAAGGTAAATTATTATTATTTTTACATGTATATCGATATATTCATAACGATAAAATAAAACAGAATTCCCGCAATCGTCGATCACTCTCGCAACGACTTTAAAGTATTCGAGACCGGTGCAATAATGCGATACTTGTGTGAGCATTATGATAAAGAAGGAAAATTTCTTCCAAACGATGCGGACTTACGATGCGAAGTTGATCAATGGGTGAGTAAAATTATTTTTTATTCATGATCGAGTAGTTTTATTAATGTTAATATCAATAAATTGCAAATAGTTAATGTTCCAAATGAGTGGTATCGGTCCAATGCAAGGACAAGCAGACCATTTCATTAGATACGCAAAAGAGAAAATTCCATACGCTATCAAACGATATGTCAAGGAGACCAAGCAACTTTATCATGTAATATTCATTTCTATTTTCTATTTTCATACATAAATTATTATTTATTTAACGAATTAGCTTCACAGGTAATCGAAACTCGATTAGAGGGTAGACAATACCTTGTCGGTGACTCATTGACAATAGCCGACATCGCAAACTTTACGTGGATTGCCCATCACGCGCTGATTGGCATCACATTAGGTACGCGCGTCATACATAATATATATTAAAAAGATATCTTACTCAAACTCGTAATTATAGACGAATATCCAAATATCGCCGCTTGGCTAGACCGCATGTACGCAAGAGAGGCCGTAAAACGTGGTCTGGAGGTACCAGAAAAAAGCAAGTTACTTGAAGAGGGAAGAGATCCTAAGAAGGCGGAAGAGATAGCGACGGAAGTTCGAAAATGGATTGAGAAAGCTGGGGCTAAGCTTTAGTTGGTGGAAAGAAAAAAACTGTTGTATTATTTAATTAGTAATACATCATTTGATTAAATAATGATATCATCACAAACATAAATAAAATCATCAATTCTACAAATTTGCACTCGTCTCTTCCTCTCCTATATTCACTGAAAAAGAAAATAAATAAAATGTCGCAAAAGCAACAAAGTCCAATAACTTGTCATGTTCTTGACACGTCGCGAGGTGAACCAGCGGAAATGCTCCCAATTAGATTGGAAGTGAAAAAAGCACCGACGACTTCTCCAGAAGAGTATGACAAGGATTGGATTCTTGTGGCTGAAGGGTATATTTAGATATTATCTTATGAAATTATATTACAACCAGTTTTACTCAAAGAATAAAAATCAATATCGGGAGCAATTGACGTGTTTTTTTATGACTGTTACTTCTTTTCTTTCACAGAGAAACAAATAAAGATGGCAGATGTCCGAACCTTCTTTCACCTGAAAGTCACAAAATAACTCGAGGAATATATCGTATCACTTTTAATACAAGTTCTTATTTTGACAATTTTGAAGTAGAGACCTTTTATCCATATGTTCAGGTAATAAAAGAGATACTGTATTTATATAATAGAGGAATAACTATTAAATTTGTCATATGTATTTCTTAAAAAAAAAAAAAAGGTTATCTTTAGTATCACCGATACGGAAGGACATTATCATGTTCCATTGATCCTGAGCCCTTACTCTTATACCACTTATAGAGGAAGCTAAGACTCGAGAATCCAAAGAAAATTGAAACTCATTATACAATGTATAATAATTTCTCTCATCTATGAATATAATAAATAACAAATAGTATACATGAAAAACTTGGTTTATTTTCAAACGGATATTGAAAGTAAAAATAAACTGAACTTTATTAAGAAATAAAGAAAATTGCTAATGTCTTTTGAAGTAATATTAATTATAAATCTTTATCGTAATATTTTTTGTGATCTCCAATCCATCCATTCGTTTTCGTCATCCTCCTCCTCCATCTCATCGCCATCTTCACTCGCTTCCTCCTTTAATGATGTAGAAGTAGAGGCGATCATCATTTTTTCACTCTGTTTCTGTTTAACACGATTCGCAGATTCTTTTAATTTTTCCAATCTTTTAATACACATTTCTTGTTCCCTTTCCTGCATTTCATCTCGATCACGCTGCAATTCTTCATCATCAGCATCTGCAATTTTATTGGAAACTTGCGTTTCTTTAGAAATGAGCCGTTGAAAAAGTTGCCATTCTTCTTCGTCAACTTCTGCTGACTGATTTTTCTCGACATTTCCTAATGATGATGATGAGCCTAAAGATTTCTTTGGATTATCAAAAAAGTCATCAGGCAATACTGAAGACTCAGAAATAACGGGCTCTACTTTTTGTGCTGATTTTGTATCGTCCTCTTGAGGCGAAGAAGAATCTATACGTAAAGAAGCGAGTTGTGCTGAAGATGAAGGCTCATCAAAGAAACCATTTGATGGATTTATTTGCTCGTCATTTTTTTCGTAATCCATTTGTTCCGAATCATCAAAGAAATCTAGAGGTAAAGCGGAAGAGGTACTTGATTTCTCTTCATCGATTGCAAATTTCACTCTCTTGACTTTCGGTTCCGCTTGTTTTCTCTCGTCCTCATCATCTTCGTTGTCATCATCTTCATCATATTCAATCAATAAAGATCCTACTCCCCCACTCCTCTTTACTATTTTCGTGCTTTCCAAACTACTAGCTTGTCTCTTCTTCTCAGCTTGATTTATCGTGCTAAAACTCTTATTTGTTTCTTTACTAAGTTTTGTTGTTGAAGTTTGACCAGTAGTACGACCACCACCAACACCACTCTTGGCTCTTTCTTTGACTTCTTTTAACTTTTTCAGTTGCTCTTTATGTCCCGTACTATTAAGATGCACGTTCCATAAGGTATCATTCTTGACGGTAGAAGAGCACACAATACAATAAAGTTTATTATTTTCATATTTCGCAAATGGATGTGTTATTTTAGAAGAAGCGGAGGCAGAAGCTTGACGTTGAGAAAGTGTAGAAGATAGAAGACGTCGTAGTTCTTTGGTCGACATTATTTACAGAAACCCTTTAGAATTTAGGGTGAGTCTTAGCAAATTTTGTTGTGATCGCCTATTTTGGATTCTCAGATTGCCGCATAACAAATCAGATTTATATCAATCACTAAATATCGAGATTAATATGATGCGAATTGTAAATTTGACAATTTCACAAGCACGGTTAGTAGCAATAAAAGGCTTTTCGTGATTTAATTTTAATAATAATTTCATAAAAAAGATAGATTGACAAAATAAATCGAATTTATATAATGTAAATGTAATATTATTGCCTGGTGAAAATTCACCAAGCAAAAAAAACCCCGCTACTAGACGAAACACCTCATCCCTTTTTACGAGGCCGAACGCTAGCTTGTGGCTTTTTATGGTTGCCGACCCCTGACCAAAAAGTATCCCTGATGTCTAACCACATCCCACTTGTCCCTAGCCAACATTTGAGCAATGGCTGGAGGCAATTTCGCCACACCATTAGGTGAATGATTACCCAAACCAGTGACAATCTTTAAGGGTTTCATTGGGGTATGAGCTGTTTATTGTATACAAAGGGAAAATAAATAATAATTAACAAAAAGATTGCATAGTAATGGAAAGTTAATAATAACAATAAAAGGCTAATTACATCTTTGATTCATTCCTTTAGAGTACCATTGTGCCAGCCCTTCATTGACGACTAGAACTGCTTCCGCGACAGTTAAGCCATGCAAATCCAAAAGAACATGATCTCTATTTGCCTCACTAAACAAACTCATTAGGCAATTATGAGTGGTGATAAATTACGTGAATTTTAAAAATGTCCAGAAACTCATTACCTATCTCGTTTTATCAAGGATCTAGTGGCACGTAAATTCCATTGTTGCATTTGGGAATCATACTCACGTCCCTGGAATTAAATACATCAGTTTAAATTTTTTGTTCTATCATATATCCCGAACAAATAATAAAAATAAAAACCTCGTCAGAATAAAAGAACGCAATTCCGCCCTCTCCATTGCGTCCTTTTGCCTTCCGAAAAGCTACTGCAGCCTTCCGATAAGCCTCATTCCTTTTCGCCATTAGCTCAGTTGCTCTTTGACGGCAATATTGAGGATCATAATCTTCATCATAGTCATCCTCATTATAGTCATCCTCATTGGACGAGGATGATGAAATCGAACGAGTTTTTTCGCGGGGTTTTTCGTTCTTTATATTAAAATTAAAATCAGAGGCGCCTTTTTTCATTTCCCCCTGGGCTACAACATATTCGCCGGTATCATGATCGAATTGCACACCGTTTGGTAAGAATGGGCTTCGAGATACATTCAGCTGTTTTTTCGATCTTTCGTACTTGAAATGGTTATTTTTCGGTCTTTCGGAATTCAGGTTGTCACTTTTCAATTTGTCGGCATTAAAATAATCATAATTCGTTATATCAGTCTCATCCGGGCTTGACATATTACTACTGTCATTACTACCATAACCACTATCATAACATCGTAATAATAAACTGCTTGCCATTTGGGTAGAGCCAGTACCAATAAGTGCTTTTTTAAGGATTTGCTCGTCATGATTCGGAAAAACAGCTTTCAAATGATTTAAATTCTCGTTGAATAATTGTTGTTTGCAGTACGGTGCTGCTGGACAAATTGAAATCAATTTCAATACTGTTTCATGATAATTTCCTCCATTAGAATGCAAAGTCGAAGCGATAGTTTTATGAGGGAGAGTAGGAAATGAATTCGATAATTGTTGAATCTCCTTCTCGAATTTAATCCATTGATTTTGTACATTTGATGGCGTAAAAGGGGAAGAAGGTTCCGAAATTGAAGGTTTATTTGATGACGTTGCAGATGATTGAACTGTCGACGTGGAATTATCCGAATTAGGTATGAGGGCATTAACGTGGAGCAACATTTGAGTGGACTTTTGTTGCCTACGTCGTTTCTTCTTGCGATGTTTAAAACGTGCCTCAGATGACAAATCGTCATCGTAATCTTCATCTCTTGTGTCAAAGGATGAAGTAGTGGATGCAGAAGACGAATATGTCGATTTCGAGTCGAGTTGCTCCGATTCCAAAAAGATTTCGTTCAATACGACATCCAAAATTTTTTCGAGACTATTATCATATTCGAGAAGTAATTTATTAACCTTTTCATCGGACAATACGGGAAAGCAACCTTTAAGAAATTGAGCAGACGATCCGGAGTCAGAGAAATCACCATTCAAATCAAGACTATCTAGACGATCCTCTAATTCTGCCGATGTAAAAGGGGAAGATTCCCCGTGCACGCCATTAAGAGAATACATGGCTGCTTCGCTCTTATCCCTATGTCTGAGAATTTTTTGCTTATCCTCTCTATTATTGAAGGGTTCACTGTTAGAACTTTGGTTAATATTCCTATCGTTTTCGGAGCGATTTTCGGTACCATCAATATATGCGAAACATTCAGCCAAATTTGCTTCTTCAGCGAGTTTACTAAGAATATCGAAACATGCGCCGAAATCGTGCCCGTCATCCAAGATGGCAGCCACCAAAGTAGAATCGAGATAAGGGCGAAATGTATTCTGAACAACGACAACATTACAACAATAATAATAAATATTAAAGATTAAATGGAATTAGTATTTTCGGTATTTTCGGTTTTTCACAGAATTATATTTTGTACTTTTACATTTATTATTTAAGATTTATTGGTGCAAAATTAAGCTCTTGCAACTTGGGGGTTGTATGTGTATGTGCTTGCATAAGTTCCAGAAGTTTCTATTATGATAAAATACTACAATAAAAATTGAACTTGAGAGCAAACCAAAAGGAACGAATTATCAAGGAGCTGCTCTCTCTTTTGTTCATTATTTTATATGTGTTTGTTCTAATCAATGACCTACGATCTCGAGCGAAATTCCACAAATTTCTTAAATGCATCACATCTCACCTCTAATAAATTCCTTTGAAAGGTGTTCATACTTATAGTTATGTTAAAAAGAGGGAGTAGTCAGTCAGACAGAAGAGGGTGATACTTTTGTCGTTGAAGAATTCACGAGTAAATTCTATCTACTTATTATCCTACGCGGAAAAAATAGTCTACGCGTAAGGTTGTTGTTATCGAGTCGAAGTAGAAAAAGAAGAGCAAGCATAATTGATGGTATTTATTTAATAGGATTATTTCTGATTCTCTGTACACTTTCTGTGTATGTAATAATAACGCTAATGAATAACGATAACTGGAAACAAGCGGAGCGTGATAATTGTTTATGGTCGTACCAGTAAGATCAAGGAGTCACCTGGGTTACACTTGTCATTTTGGAAGTTCATTTGCAGTGTACAATCAATGTTAACGTTAAGGTTGTTAATGTTAATTTAATTTCTGATAACCATATTTATCGATAAGATATTTTCAATAATGACTACTGACAACAATCAACAGCCACTACTTAACTATTGTAAAAAATACATTCCAGAACCACACATCACAAAATGGTTCAATATCATTAGTAATGGATATTCTGAACCACATCGATACTATCACGGATTAAATCATATCACAAGAATGTTGAAATTATTCGAAAAGTTAAAAGCGAAAATTGTAAATGATAAAATTATGGTTTTGGCAATTCTTTTCCATGAGTAAACTACGTATTATTTACCTTAAATCATTATCGTTATTATGTTATTACGAATTGGAAGATAATGAACATCTATCGTTATGAATTTACAGCATTGTCTATGATCCAAAGAAGTTCAACAATAATGAAGAACAGAGTATAAAACTATTTGACGAGTATGCACAAGAAGTCGAATTGGTAAAAATTTGATCCATTTTTTTTTTATTTTAAATGGCATATTTTGTATTCACCTATGGCTATCACATCATTTAATATAAAAAGACTGCAACAGAAAGGGACCACGTTTCACTTTTTATCGCTGCGACAATTCATCATGAATTGCCATTATTCACGATTACCAATAATAGAGACGGTGATGATGATGATTGCGAACTAGACATCAAAGAAGATTTGAAATTGTTTTTGGATCTCGATTTGGAAGTACTAAGTTGGGAACCTGATGGTAATTATCTATTTGTTCTTTAGTTCAACACATATATGATCATATCCTAATAAATCATATTCTAATAAAGAATACGATAAATACGCAAAACAAATACGACAAGAATACATTCACTATTCAACCGAGGACTTTTCGATCGGTCGTGCAAAAGTACTCGAAAAATTTCTCGCGCGTGATAATTTATATTTGTCTCGAGTATTTTTGGAAGAACGTGGTGGATGTGAAATGGATGCCCGTAATAATTTGATACGCGAAATTCGAGAGTTAGAGAAATTTACTGCTTTTGAATGACCATATATATATATTATGTAGTTATTGATATTGTTTTCTTCTTTTACATTCTAATAATTAAAGAATTCCTGATGCATGAACCGTACATTAATAATCGCCTTTGTTTCTCGATGTTTGTTTGAAAGTTAATACTTAAATAAATTGTATTTTGTCACCGTTGTTGTTGATTGTCTATGTTGTTGTGTTTCTTTATGAGTTTTTCTGCAAGAAAAACAGCTATTATATATTCCCGATGACATAGAATAGTTACTAATTATGGATAAAAGAGAAAATCAAATTTTCACCAGGCAAGTTTCTTAAATTACGCGTGTCTGAATTATTATTGCTTAAATTTTGTTATAATAATCAATAATAATAAAAATAATATTTTTAACAAGTCAAATAGAAGGGGTGAAAGGAATAAGACAACATTCAGACGTTCCGCATCGGCAATGCCTTTCCACATCTGGCGATAACAATAACAATAATAATAATGATATACAAAGATCACTTCCACCAAGAAGTCCAAGTCCTTCATTTCCTTCTTCGTCTTCTTTCGGAAATAATCATCGAAGTAGAATAGCCGGATATACAACATACCAATCAAATCCATTAATGCAACTTCGCCCAGGTAATTTGTCGGAAAGGAATCTTTCTCATCATAGATACACGCTTCCTTTTTCTAGAAATAATTCTGAAAGAATATATTCTCTGAGATCAGCTAAAAGTATGTTTGCTAATTTATCGATAATTAATTATGAATAAATGAATAATCAAATGTATATTTATGTTAAGGGTCGCAAACTACAATTGATTGCCCATCAACGTTGCCACTAACATCAATACAAACGTCATCAACGTATTCAAACATCAGAGGAATATCATCTTTTGATAATTTTGAAAGTAATAAAAAAGCTGTTCGATCAAAATCCCCCGAATCATTTATTCTTTCTGGTACAATTCCTACTTTACCAAATAATTCACAACAATCAAATCGTCGTAGATCTTTAAGCCTTTATTATCCACCACCCTCCGAATATCACCCACAAGTTACCCGAGAACAAGAATTGAGCAGATATACTCATGTTAATAGCAGCAAAATAAATAATGCAATTCCACTATCAAAACGAAGTTTAACTGGATATGCCAAATTAACATCACGTGACTCTGTAAGTTACGAAAATCAGCCAAAATTATGTAAATTTTGTCAAGAAGGCGAAGATTGTGTGGGTGAAAAGATCACGATCAAAGGATCAAAATACATAACCAAAGGTCGATTATTCTCGACATGCAAATGTAATGGACCAATGAAATATGTTCATGTTGGATGTCTAGAACTTTGGCGTAATACTGGGATACGTCAAGAAGCTTCATATCGATGTGAGATTTGCGAATACGAATACAAGTTTTATCGAACTCGCATCGCAAAAATCCTATCAAGTTGGATTCTTGCACACTTTTTGTCAATTCTGACATTACTTGGATTATTTTTCGCCTTTTCATGGATGACAAAAATATTCGATCACACAATCAGGAATGAGAAATCGGATTTGAATGACACCTATTTTATTCACCGGAAAATTGAATTTTTAAATTTAGCAAATTGGAATTGGATTGCTGGATTACTTGCCATTTCAATTATCGGGCTACTTTTTCTCACGTACCACAGTTGGCGATATGGATTTCGAAGTACACGTGAATTATATTTTGGCGGAGGAGGCAGGATTTGTAATTGTGGTCACGTATCGTTTATACTTTTTATTGTGTTTTTAGTGTTTGGATCTGTAAGTGGGTCATATTTATTATTTCAACGTTTTATCAGTTGGTTTATGAAAAGAATCGAGGATGTTGTATTACAGGTGTCAAAATCACAATTTAGGTATACGTAGCGGTAGTTTCTAGATTTATTTATAAAATATCGATATGACGATCTTAGATTTCAAAAACATTAAGCTTACATGTATGAAGAGAAGAAACTTTTATAATAATAATAATAAATACATTAATTCGTGATCCAGTTTACTAGATAAACGACCACTTCGTTATATCGATAATACATGAATCTAAAATTGATGTTGAATTAGGCATATTGTTTATTATTATCAATTCTTACAGCACATAACGATACTGGTGAATTTATTTTCTGGAGTTATAATAAAAAAATTAATAGTGAATCTTCACTGATTCGCGAAGCAACGTACGCTCCCTCCTTAAAAGTCACCGGACACAGAAATTTAAATCAAACTGTCAATTATTTTGAAATTTAAAACTAATTATGGATATTTTTAGCTTGGTCAAAGTAAAAGTTTCAATTATCAATAGAAATCTTAAAAATGGTTCTAAGCAATGTTGCAGCTCTTGTTTCTGGTATCAGATAATATATATCTACAATCAATATCCATAAAATTATACAGCATTTACAATCCAAATTTACATTTTAGTTTAGTCAAAGTAAAGTTACAATTTTCAATAGAAACATAAAAGATTGTTCCAAATAAAGTTGTTTCTGGCTATAAGATAGTCTATATCTACAATCAATATTTAATAATTCAGTGATCATACAAAACCCGTATCCGGAGTGTATATATGTACAGAAAGATAATGTTTATTATATAGATTCAAAGTATCAAATATAATGAAAAAAGATTTGATAGTAATGCATCATCTCTCGATAGCAACAAACGCAATGGCAGGTTTCCTCTCATGTAAACTCCATTATAATATCGCCGTAAGGTAGTGTTTGGCTTACATGAACTTTACTTTTAGTGGCTAGCACTAATAAATTATACATCATACGGGCTCGCTTTAGGATAATAAAAAGATATAATATATCAATTAATCAACCAACAAACCTAACAAGTGATAAAATGATTTCGCCACTTCTGATTTTTTGGCTCGTCGAGAATTCATTATTTCTTGAAACGTCACACGAGAAACGCCAACTTGATCCATCGACGATTTCACAAATTCCATGAAATTATAGGATTCTTTCTCCACGATAGTTGACGATTCATTTCTTCTATCTTGTTGGGTATTTATCCCGTTACTGAATCTTTCATCATCGTCATCAATCATGTCTGCCCAAGTTTTACCATTATTGGATGAAAATTAACAGACTTGCGGTCAACACTAGATAGTAATTTATAATTATACCATTATTGAATATGTTGAATTCCGGTAGTAATCCGAAATCATCTCCGATAAAGTCTCCTCCATCCGAAGAGGAGACTGATGCACGATCTAATCTGACCGAGCTCTGCCTATTACGATTACTATAAATAATAAATCGTACTTTATTAGAAATATGACCATATAAGTGACTTTATTTATAAGATAAATTACCTTCCAAGCTGACCAGACAAATCCAAGGAAACATCGTGGTTTGCACGCGTATCCGCCGAGGAGGCCCGATCAAATTGATCTTTTTGCGTAAAATCAAATCGTGAGCGAGAGACATGACACAATGACGAATTGACAAAAGATGTACCAGTATCAGGAACACCATCAATACTGCTTGCACGTGAATTGAGTCTATCAAACTGCAATAATCCCGAGTTCTGTTGACTATTATCTGCAGCTCTTCGCCGCTCAGGTTCATCATCAAGCATGGACTCGTGACGCATAGCTTCTTCAAGCATCTCATCATCAATCTAATTTAGAAGAGGTAGTTTATTATTCACCAAATTTATTTATCAAATATAGGAATAAATATTACTGGAACAACGGATTCGTCATCCATCTCAATTTCGTCAAATCCGGTAATCGCACCAACATTTCGACTTGAATCTTGAAATATACAAAAATTTATTATGGAGCACAAACTGTATAATGCAAGTAAATTTTAAAAAGATACCAGCCAAGTCCATCAACTCCCTGTTTATTGTTATTCTATTTCCTAAAATTTGACAGAATTTCAATATTGAGAAAAAATAATAAAAAATCAAAAGATCTTGATACCTCGCATAAGAGGAGCGCAATGTTTATTCCAGAACGATTGCAATTCCAGTGCTTTAACTGACAGTTTTTCAAAAATATATTCAATATTAAATTCAAAAAATACAATGCTAATAAAAAGAAAATACAAACATTGTAAGCACGGTGTGTATAAGGCTTCTTTTACTTTTTCTTTGAATACTTGCGAAATTTCCTTATTAAAGTAAGAAACAAAGAAAGAGTCATTTTTCCAATCCAAGGAGTCATTATATAGAATATGAAAATAATAAACCTTTCTTCTTGCTGATTCCTGAGCTTTAATAAGATCTCGAGTGCAATTATCTCGCATAGCCAGAATCTCTTGATTCGATAATTCTGTTGTTTCGTCAATCAAAGAGATTAGCTTTCTTTTCCTTCTGCTTCGTCGTTCTTGACTTCGCTGCTCTTCCTCCTGTTGTAGTTGTAGTTCTTGTTCTTCTTGTTCCTGTTCTTGATTAAGAATATTGTTTTCTGCTCCTTCGGTGTCTTGCAATAGAACACGTTCCGTATCGATATCCATTTCCGCATTGATATCTTCTAATCTCTACACAATCCATGCATAAACTAAGTATTATGAAAACTACAATTCCTATTAGTCAATTTGAACAAACCAATAAATCTTCATTCTCGAGACCAATTTGGTTATTGAGTCTACGTCGCTTTCTTTCTACTGCTTCTTCACCTTCATAATGGTCTTCTCTGACTTCTCTTATCATTTCTTCGTAAATTTGAGCACCGAATTGGTCGTTATTATCAAATTCGGGAATGTTTGGCTGATTGGGAATAATTTCTCGGAGAGTTCCATCTGCTTCGAAATGAAGTCTTATTCTTATATTGTCGATATTGTAAATAATAAGATCTTGATCTTTTAGAGCATAAATGAATGATTTAATACGCGAAGAATAATATTAATACCCAGAATCATCCTTCAATAATTCATCATCTCCCAAATCGCTAAGACTACCGCCACTACCAGTAAAACTTTCTAATATAGGAACGAAGTTTGAAAATTCGTCCTCTGACAATGTGATTCGAGTAAGTCTCGAATTGTTGTTTGAAATCGAGGGAACTTAACAAAATTTTAATAATCTAATTAAAAATAATAATGTGTTATTATCATAATGGCAATAATGAAAAAAATGAATACCTCGACTACCAACAGATTTTTCCGAGAATTCGATTTTATTATTAAGATCAGGTACCTTGAAAATAAAGATTAATTTGCTTCAATGTATACAATAAATTATGAATGAATCTTTATATATAGCTTACTAGACCGATGTCTCTTAGAGCTGGCACCGATATTTCAATCAAGAATTCTGGATCATCTTCGATCGTAATTGCTTCGTATCTATCGAATCAAAAAGACGTATGAATCACAAACAAAATATTTTTAATGTGTATGGTAAGAAAAGCGTCTTTCGTTACTTTGCTTCTGGATCCGGCATATTTATAAGCTCGTTCTCTATTGCGGTCAATTCTTTTCTTAGACGAACCCAAACATTGTTCACATCAGCTTTATATTAATATTAATTTAGCTTTATTCTGTTAACAATACAATATTTTGCTTATACTAATTCAAACTCACTATAATAAAATGTGTATTGTTGAAAGTAAACTCGCGTGATTCCAATCATAAGATTCGAAGTTAACCGTAATGCAAGTGGTTCCGGAGGAGAGACGACATAATCACTGTATGTATTCACAAAACCATCAGAATAATCAAACTTCTAAGAAAGTAAAAAAAAACATAATAATAATAATAATAATAATAATACCATGCTTTAACAAGATTTACAGAATTGACTTCTCTCTTTGATAATTTTCGCAAATTTGATCGTGATCCCAAAGTAGCGGCTAACCTTTAATAATTATAATATATCAAATAAAGAATTGAAACATTTGGTTTGCTTGGGATGACCAATTACCATATAATTCCAAAGCCTCCGGCTTTACGCGTCAATATATCTTTGGAGTAAAACATTTTTCAAAGTTATATTGTTTGTTCACGGGTTTAATCGTCTATAAGCGAACTAGAAAAATAAATGATTTCAATTTTATCTTATCGACAAATTTTCGTTGCATTTATTCTACCTGCGAAATATACAGATAATTTTTTGTTGATTTTACGAAAAAAAATAAAGGAAATAAAATCTATATAAAGAAATGGAACAAGTAAAACTCGCTTTTTATTTTCAGGAAAATGAGGACTGTTAAATTTAAATAACATTTCTCAATCAATGATTTGATATTTCTCCCATTTCGTTATTCTTATAAAGCTTACACGATGATAATAAAAATGATGATGATGATGCCTTGATTTTAATAACGATAAGTACGTACGTATGTATTGATTAATGCAAGAGATTTCGATTTCATGTCGAATGTACGTGCATGTATTTCGCATTTTACACCATCATTTTTAATTAAGAGTTCCGCCTTTGGAAATCAAAATGAACATGACATGTAATTCTATATACATGTGTATCGTAAATCATTTATATATAACGATAACGATAATGTCCGCTATGCATGAGTTTAAAAAGCTTAAATTACTCGGAAATTAGTTGTCCTCGTGATTCCGTGTTCACATCACGAGCCACACACACTGTCGAATAAAATAATTGGATACAGGAGTGGGAATATAGATCATCTTGAGAAAAACTAATGCTTACGCCTTTTATTCATTTGAGAATAATTTTTATCCGGATATTCTATCTGCATACACATGTACTAAAAAGATCATATGAACAAGTTAGAAATAGATATTGTTTATTTATAACTGCTTGTGTACCTCACTTCTCCTAACTATATTAACTATATTAGCAGGAATTTTTTGCTTCGCCAAGATTCTAATTTTTTGATTGGCTAGTCTTCGAAATTTCCACCGGCTGCATTTTTTGAATTTCGTTATTCTGACATTTTTAACATAATCTTCTACAGAAAATTCTTACCACCAGTACCAACAGCTTAAACACCACTTTCTTTTTTTTTGTAACTATAGTTGAAATTTTATTTTTCTTCTACTAATATACTTTGTCAAAAGGCTAATTGTCTTTTTCCTTTAATTAAAGTTGATTGTTTTTTGTGTAGTCGTTGGTGCTTTCAGTACGGGCGAAAATAAAGACAAAGCAACAAAAAGAACAAAGAAAAGAGATTGAAATAAAGAAAAACAATACATGCCGAAAAATTTGCAAAGCATTTTTTCTTTAGTATATTCTTATTATATAAATAAAAATCCCTAAAAGTATTGTAAATAATCTACAAACGGGCAGACAAAAGCACACACATATCCAAAAAGTTGCATTAAAAAATGGGCCAAACCGTTTCCAAAAAAAGGGAAAGTAGGCAAGCTGTCTTGCCTGATAACCATGAAAAAGAGTACTCTAATGGAAATACTGTTAATTCGCTGAGTGAATATATGAAAATGGACACCAGTAACGTCACACCATCAAATGCTACAGAGGATAGTAATAGTTCACCGAACTCGCCCATTTCCCTTTCGTCACCAATGGAGCCTATTCTTTTGCGAGTAAATGGAAACGGAGAAAAAAGTGATTCCAACAATATCTCACTTAGTTCGACTCTCAGCTATGGATATAGTAGTAACAACACCAACACTTATGTTTCTACTGTAACATCTAATAATAATGATCGTGTTAAGCCGTTGGATATCGATGAGATGATACAAAGACTCAAGAACGCAGGATATTCAGGAAAGGTTTCAAAATCCGTTTGTCTGAAAAATGCAGAAATAACAACAATTTGTCAAACAGCACGTGAGATTGTTTTATCACAGCCAACTCTTATTGAACTTTCACCTCCTGTGAAAATTGTCGGTGATGTCCACGGTCAATATACCGATCTTATTCGGTTATTTGAAATGTGTGGATTTCCACCGCAGGCGAATTATTTGTTTCTTGGTGATTATGTTGATCGTGGTAAACAGAGTTTGGAGACCATTCTATTGTTACTCTGTTACAAGATTAAGTATCCGGAAAACTTTTTCTTGCTACGAGGAAATCACGAATGCGCCAATGTTACGCGAGGTAAAATGATCAAGTTGGTATTAAATGAGATCCGGGTTTTGCGTTTTTGTATTAGACAAATATACGTTATTCGAGTACAGTCAACCCTCTATATAGTCAACTCCCAGATAGTCACACCTTGGTAAAAACCTCCATATAATCACAATCATTTCGATCAATCACCTAAGAAATATAGGAAAAAAAACTTTATGGTGCAATCTCTTTATAATCACACTATTGAAAATAATTGATATGTGACCAACTGTGTGATCATATGGAATTTGACCATTATTTTATTTCATTCTTTTGCATTTTTTTTTTAACCGTAAAATTTTTTTTGTTTTTTTTTCTCTTTTATAGTATATGGATTTTACGATGAATGTAAACGTCGTTCCAATGTCAAAATTTGGAAGACCTTTGTTGACGTATTTAATTGCCTGCCGATAGCAGCAATTGTGGCCTCAAAAATCTTTTGTGTTCATGGAGGTCTCTCGCCATCACTCACCACAATGGACGAAATTAGACACATACAAAGGCCACAGGATGTACCGGACTTTGGTCTACTAAACGATCTTCTTTGGTCAGACCCATCTGAGACTGCAATTGATTGGGAAGACAATGAACGAGGTGTCAGTTATTGCTTTGGAAAAGCAATAATTCACGAATTTCTGGCACGGCATGATTTCGATTTGGTCTGTCGTGCGCACATGGTAGTCGAAGATGGATACGAGTTTTTCAATGAAAGAACTTTGGTGACTGTGTTCTCTGCGCCTAATTACTGCGGTGAATTCGATAATTATGGTGCAGTGATGAATGTGAACGAGGAATTACTGTGCAGCTTTGAGTTACTTAAACCACAAGATGCACCTTTGCCAAAATTGCAAACATTCAAAGGAAAACGACGTCCAAGGTAAATTAAATTCCAAAAGCACTCTCGATAAATTGAAAACGGATAAGACGAAGTTGGTTCCAGGAACAGTGATGTAATTCATCTTTGATAAGCCGAATTTACTATTCACTACTAATAGTTCCAACCTCTTCGGTTTATCGAATTTGCCTTTGTGTTTATTTAAACGCACTTTTATCATATGCTGTAATATTATTATACTTACAATATAGAACTGCTTTTATTTGACATAGTGGCATTCCATATATAGCATCAGGAACACATAGTCCACCTCTCGATGAAGTTTCTCAAACAGGATAGTTCGATCAAATTAAATAGTAAATAATTAATTTAATTAATTCATCAAATATTAGACTTCTTACCATCCACCCATCATTTACCCTTTTTATTAATGATCCTTTCACATATACACAAAAACGAATTTTGTTCGGTAAACAAAACTTTTTTTATATTGTACACATTATTTTCAAATTTTTGAAATTATTATTACAAAGACGTACATATCATATTAACACTCGCATATACACACTACACATTTTAGTGATGCATGTATCAAAAAACTATTCATCTCGGCATTTTTGTATTTTTATACTCTGGCTTTTTTTTTTATATATAATTGTTTTCTTCCCTCTCGTTTATATATATATCTCTCCTCTCATTTTGCTCTTATTATATTGTATGATGATGATAACATATTTTTGAGAAGAAAAGATTTTTTCTTTTTGTCATCCATTCAGCGTTAGTTTTTAGCTTCATTTCTGTATATAGATCTGCGAGATTTTTTGATAAAAAATGGAGTGCTACCAAAAATAAGGCGTCACCTTTCTTGTTAAACATCAACTGAAACGGGCAGTCTACTGACAGTGCTGAATCACGTGGCCTTTGATAAGAAAATAAAAAATGTGAAAATGTGGAAATAGATATCAAAATCTAGCTTAAAGCACTAATAAAAAAATGTCTGAAAAGCAATTTTACATATAATCTTATCCTCAGCTCTAACCCTAACCCTAACCCTAATCCAAAACGATAAAATAACCTTTAACGTCAATATCCAGCACTGTCCCGCAACTAAAATATTTATATTTTATCACGTGATAACATAAACGTCATTAATTTTCGTGACGATCAAAAATTTATGAGCTTTGCTTTAAATATGTCAGTATCAGTATCAGTGTCAGTGCCAATAAAAGTGGTTCCCCCGAACCAAATATCCTTAATTCCTTCCATTATAAAGTTTGTAGTTTTGTTCTCAATTTCTGCTGGATTGGTATACATTACTTTACAAAACTTTTTACCAGCAAAAGGGTAACTTAATTCGAGATGTTTGTGGAGAAAAAATAGGCAACAAGTTAAACTAACTTACTTGAACAAAAATAGAAATGTAGACTTTCATTTTCCAAGAACATACAAGGATATGAGCCAACTTTATAAAGCATTAGTAACCGGAAAAGGTCAAGACGACTTGAAAGTTATCATGTGCTACGCGTTAACTTACATTTTGTAATGATTATTATTTGATAAGAATGTGAAGACAATTGTTTTTTTTTAAATATATTAATAATGAGCTTTTGATCTTTAACTAAAGTCTACAGTCGTTTGCTATACCCGGTAGCGTAATGCTTAGTGTTTTGGGAGGAATGTTGTGGGGGAGCTGGAAAGCATTACCGATTGTTTGTTTTGTGAGTTGTAATTAATCAGAATTCGATTTCTATTTCAGTTTCCATTTACTCGAGTTTTCTTTTTTTTTTAACCTTCACAAAGTGTGCAGCAACGGGAGCATCGATCTGTTATCTAATTTCCCTCCATTTAGGACAAGTATTTGTTCAAAAGTATCTCTCTTCTCGAATGATAGTCTGGAATAAACAGGTACAGAAAATCGTTACAAAACGCGACATCCTTATGAAAACTACTTACTTTTCAATAAATCGAAAAAGTTGGAAGAAGAAAGGCAACACCTATTTTCTTATATAGTATTTGTACGCGTGGCGCCATTCTTCCCAAACTGGTTTGTAAATGTCGCGTCACCACATTTGGACGTTGGATTGAACGTTTTCTTTTGGGCAACATTGTTCGGTGAGTAAAAAAACATGATCAATAATGTGAATATATCTAATTTTAATTTAATATCGATATGAATTAGGTGTTGCTCCACTTTCCTTCATCCACGTGCAAGCAGGAGAGACAATTCGCATAACGGGAACTGAACAAGTTTCTTTTTTCACGCCACGAAATCTCGTGTCAATGTCGCTAATTGCAGTGGCTGTATTTGTTTCTGCTTATATTCGGCGGAAATATTCAAACAAATTAAACAAATTAGATTAAATTATTTTGTTACATCAGCCATATCACCTATCGCTATCCAATAAAATCCATCATAGAATTGAAAATCGCGTCACACAAAAATAAAATTATAAAAGACTGATATGAAACATTCTATTGAGCTTTCCCTCAGAACTAGTGTTATTGTGTTTTGTTCTAGACGAAACACGTACCAGTCTAATACTTTGTCGAATCGCCATGAGCATCTTGCAAGGTGCATTAGAAAAGCTTCTTGCGGAGGCAAAAAGTACCAAACAAAAAGAACTACAAGCACAATGTACTGCAGCGCTAGAGAATCTTCATCAAGAGATTGATACGAAATCAAAAGAAATCGTTCAGAAAAGATTGGAACATGCGGCAAAACTAAAAAACACGTCAGACACGGACAATTCCACTGTGGTAAATGCTGCCACTAGTAGTATATCAGAAAAAGATACGGGGAAAGCGGAAGAAAGGGAAAGTGTGGAGGGAGCAAAGAAAGAGATTACAGAGAATAATGAAGAAAAATTTAGCGAAAATAGAAACAGCAATAATACCACCAACTCATCAAATGAATCATTGGTTATAGTACAACCGACGCGAACTCCGGAACTTGAATCACCTCGATCGCGTTCTTCGGTTTCCAGTGCACTGTTTATTCGTCCCAGTGAAGATCTCCCAAAAATAATGATGGACAATTATTGGCAACCATTTAGATTAGCTTGTAGTGCTTCGATGCCTGTACAAGTTAGAGTTGCCGCATTAGATTCCTTGCAGAAATTGATCGCACATGGTTTATTAAAAGGATCCACTCCAATAGCGCCTCCAAAAAATGCTCAAATTAAAAAAGATCGTCGCTCTGACGAGAACACTCATAATAAACAATCCAGGTTCAGTGAGTCGAATGATTTGAATTCCCTTGATGTCACTTCATTCGAAAGTGAGGCACCCGTTGTTGAAGGAATTCCCCATGTTACGCCAAGCAACTTTCCAAATCCTGCACGGCTTATCGACGATGTTGTTCATACTATCTGTGTAGGATTTGTGGGACCTCATTTAGATCAAACTGTTCAATTGCAAATTTTAAAGGTTTTACTCACGGTGGTCACTTCTGAAACCTGTCAAGTGCATGGAATCAGTTTACTGAAAGTTATTCAGACCACCTGTAATATTTATTGTTTTTCTAAAAATCCAATTCATCAGGCGACTGCTAAAGGAGAATTAACGCAAATGGCAAATTTAATCGTGTCAAGATGCGAAGATTACGCAGTTGATGTGACGAATTACGAAAATCAAAAGAAAGAGGAAAATAACAAATCAATTGGGAATAGTAAAGCTGCTGCTATTGAAGAGTCTAAGCTAACGAATGGATTTAAAAATATGCATGTTAACAACGGTATAAAAGCGGAGACCTCCCTAAATCCTAATATCAATAACGGCATTACCGAATGGGAAGAAGCAATTGATTCTCCTTCCACTAGCGAAGAATTTCAAGAACCTTACGTACACGAGCCGGATCTAAATTCTGATAACAGCCCTAATTCAAAGACTATTACTAAGACTAACGAATCCCATATTGTTACTCCTACTGATGATAAATTTGACGAGAAAATTATTCAGAACAATCAACCAAAAAATTTAACGATTTCTTCTGATAAAAAAATTGAACATTTAACCTTAAGTCAAGATAAAGAGGCACCGATAGAGAAAGTACAAATCTCAAAGATTTCTTCTGATTCTGGGTCATCGAAGGACTCTGATACTGAAAAATTAGTAAATTTAGCTCAAGAATACACACAAAAATCTTTGCTAACACCTAAAACCGATCTCTCAATAAAAATACTTCCCGTTTCTGCAGAATCAAAGAAGAATATAAAAACTCCCAATCCAGCGATTCCAACACGAAGTCACTTTAATGTTCTACGAAAGGATTTGTATTTAACCTTTCGACTATTCTGTCGACTATCCATGCGTATAGAAGCAAATTCAAATCCATATAATGAAGAGATTAGTATTCGTGGTCGAGCACTTGTGCTGGAATTAATTTTATCAATGCTGGATAATTCAGGGCTAGTATTTCGCGGGGAGGAAGTTTATGTTAATTTAATTCGTCAGTCATTGTGTGTTTCTTTATCACAGAATGGCGTTTCATCAAATGAACAATTGTTTGAACTGTCACTCTCAATTTTTCTTTTGCTTCTTCGTTATTACGCAGCACCGTTAAAAGCAGAATTAGAAGTTCTTTTCAGTGAGATTTATCTGAGATTTTTAGATATGTCGAATGCATCATATAAACAAAAACAGATGGTATTACAAGGTTTAATGAAACTCTGCGCTAATCCTCAGACGCTTGTAGATCTTTATTTGAACTACGATTGTGATATTTCAATGGCAAGTTTATTCGAGCGGATTGTGAACGCGCTTTCAAGAGTGGCACAAGGACGCTCTAAAAATACAAGTGGCTCAGCAATGGGAAGTATAATCGGTGCACACGCGTCTGGGTTATTGTTGGAAAATCGAGCGGATTTGGCTGCATTACACGAAAAAAAACTAAAGGTGAGAGGTTTAAAATGTCTAGTGACCATCATCCAATCTTTAGTGGAATGGTGTAAGGACCTTGATGGTAATAATTCATCAGGTGATCAAGAACCGCAAATCCAACAGAATCGTGAAAAATCACCGGAAATAACTGAAGACAAGATCCCTGTAATATTCTCAAAACACCCGCTACTCAATGTTTCTATGAAAAGCTTCACACTATTACACGCGAATACCAGTAACGTGAGTGTAGGTACGAATGATTCTGATGACCATCCAGCTCAATATCAAGAGATTATGTCACGTAAACAGACTTTACAAACTGGTATTCGACTCTTTAATACTAAACCACAAAAGGGTCTTCAATTCCTAACTGAGAATAACTTTTGCAAAAACGACACGAACGATATCGTATCTTTTCTCGTGACAACACCCGGATTGAATAAAGCTGCTATTGGTGAATATTTAGGCGAAAGTGATTCTGAAGCCATCAAAGTTATGCACGCGTTTGTGGATCGTATGGATTTTACTGGACTTGGCTTTGTGGACTCGTTACGTTCTTTCCTGCAAACATTTCGATTACCCGGTGAATCCCAAAAAATTTCTAGAATTATGGAAAAATTTGCAGATCGATATTGCGAAACGAATCCAGACATATTTGCAAATGCCGATACTGCTTACACTCTTGCGTATTCGGTCATTATGCTGAATACTGACCAACATTCGGCTCAGGTCAAACGTCGAATGGATAAATCGGAATTTATAAAAAATAATCGAGGCATTAATAACAATACCGATTTACCACAAGAATTTCTTGGCGCGATGTTCGATGACATTGCGAATAATGAGATTGTGTTGGAAGATGAGCAAATTTCAGAGGTAGCCAAAGCTGCTATCAATATTGCTAATGAACGCGAGCGACAAGAATTGTATGATCGAGAAATTTCCCAAATGCAAAAGAAAAGTCATGCGTTACTGAGTAATCGTCAAACTCAAAAGAACACCATTTGGCGAAGTGGTTCACACTCGGATCACGTGAAACCAATGTTTGCAGTAGCTTGCTGGCCTGTGATGGCAACTTTAAGTTTGGTTTTTGAGGAATCTGAGAATACGTCAAGTACTTCTAATAAAGTCAATGAATTTGCACAAGCTAATTCCGAGGCTGTCGAGCTTTGTTTAGATGGATTTATGGGTGCAATTCGAATTAGTAGTGTTTTCCGAATGGATGTTGAAAGAGATGCGTTTGTTTCGTCACTGGCAAAATTGACCGGCTTAAATCATGTGGATGAAATGCGATCCAAAAATGTGGCTGCTATTCGTACTTTATTATCGGCAGCTTCTTCATATGGTGAAGGTTTGCAAAAATCATGGTTTATTGTATTGAAAACGATATCCACCATGGAACGCTATCAATTAATTGATAGTACAACCAGCTCAGTAAGTTATTATTCTGATGGTAACTTTAGTGGTTTAGACTACTCACCAAGTCGAAATAATCCTACGATATCAAATGGTCAAAATACAATCTCCACTCTGACTGTTTCCGTGCCTCCACTACCACGTCCCAGTATCAATACAACTCGTCGAGGATCTCTTGGTGGATTAATGCGAGAATTTCAATCACAAAGTACCATTGTCGCCATTGATCGTGTTTTCACGAATAGTGTAAGCTTGAGCAGCGACGCCATTGTATACTTTCTTAATGCTCTTTGTGCAGTATCTTTGGAGGAAGTGGATTCCTCGGTCACGAATCCACGAATGTACAGCTTACAGCGAATTGTGGAAATTGGTGGGTAAATTTCAAAACCATATCATGTGACCCGATTTTTTATTAGAATGGTTGGAATTAAATCAATCTAACCGTATAGGATGAATATTATTATCATCATTCCATTTGAAATTATTTTTTTGGCAATCAATTCACAGCTTACTATAATATGTCACGTATTCGATTCGAATGGACGCAAATATGGAAAATACTTCAACCACATTTCAACACGGTCGGTTGCCATCCGAATCAAATTGTTGCCACCTTTTCTATTGACTCACTGAGACAGTTAGGCATGAAATTCTTGGAGAGGGATGAGCTTGCACATTATAATGCCCAATGCGAATTCATTAAACCCTTTGAACACATAATAAAAAATACACCATCCGGGGGTATTCACGATCTCATCATTTCATCGCTAATTCAAATGATTTCTGCACGCGCAACCAATATTAAATCGGGCTGGAAGAGTATTTTTATTGTATTCGGTCGTGCTGCTTCCGATGAAAATCCACATCTGGTTGATAACGCGTTTAGCGTCATCAGGTTGGTCTATCGACAGCATTTGGACTTGATTGGGCCAGCTTTTGGAGAATATGTAAATTGCTTAGTAGAGTTTGCATTTAACGCTCGGGAAGAAAATATTATCAACGAATCAATAAGGATGATGCAAAGTTGCTTGAAGTCGCTTGTCAAGGACCTCGAAGGTTCCGACAAATCAGAAAAAGATACGCCGCTTAGTTCGCCGAGTTTTCCTTTGGAAAAGAAGAAATATCAACATATTGAAGAAGAACAGTTTTTCTTAAAATGGTTCCCTGTAATCTTAGGATTATCACGTCTGATTGTTGATCATGCATCATTGGCGACGCGAAATAAAGCATTAGAGGCGTTATTTGACACTTTAAAATCCAATGGACATCTTTTTGAGACAAGCTATTGGAATAAAATTCTACGAAATGCAATACTTCCTATATTTGAGGATCTAAAAGAAGTAGTACCATCATCCCAATCGCAACAGGTCAATGTTGAATCAAAAAAATATGAGGCAACATACGAAATTTGGATTCAAACTACTCGTCTAATGGCAGAAATTTATGCTCGCTTTCAAGAAACTTTTGTATCTGATACTGAATACATAGTTAAACTCTTGTCATTATTAATAGCCATGCTTAAACGGAAACATGAAAAGCTGGGACAAACGGCAATACGTTGTTTCCATAATATTATTGTCAGAAATGGGGCAAGATTTGATGCAAAACATTGGGAAATAGTCACCAAAACATTAGAAGATATTTACAAACAAACAACACCAAATGAATTCTTTGAAGTTGAATTCATAAACTCAATTGAAAATAACGATCGTAGGAGTGAAGGGCCAAACACTAAAGGAGTTATAGGTGGGGGTGCACTAGTTCCGTCAAATACACTTGGTAATGTTGATAAATCAAAGGATTCAATATCGCCTACAAGTCAACATGATAAGCAAAAGCCTCCGATGTCAAAAGTAAATGAAGACATATTATATGCACTAAATAAATGTTCAGCACAACTGGTTCTCATTCAATCAGTTAAAGAGCTTGTACTGAGTCATGCAGCAACACCCTGGTCTAACGAAAATGTACATTTTTTGACACAAATGCCTGCAGCATGTCGTAATCGATGGCTAAGATGCCTCTACAACTCTTATAAATTTGCTCACGAATTTAATGCTCGGCATGATCTTCGGCATGCACTTTGGAAGTCTGGATACGTGGAAAAAATGCCAAACCTTGCAATGCAAGAAACTTTATCCTTGTCAGTTTTTCTTCAAATATTATTCGATCTGTATAGGACAATCGGAGATGATGATCCTGAATTATTACCACCATTGATAGAGAAATCTATAAACGTGCTAGAAAGATTCATTTCTATCATGACTGATCCTAGTGTTCATAATCAGCCTCGCGAGCTGACCACCTGGTCGCCATTGGTAATCACTCTCTTGAAGGAATTGTGTGTTACTAGTTGGGATGTAAATCGAGAAGACGACGTTGATTCAGAAGACGGGGTAATCGGATCAAAAGAAGGTCAAAGTGTTAAAAAAGTACCGCGATTATTAAGGTTACGAAAACGAATACCCGATTTCTATAAGTTAACAATCAAAATGATCGGGATAGATAAAGTCGATGTGCGTGTTGCGATACAAGAATTTCTTGAAAAAGTCGGCAATGAGTTTGTGGGTACTGAGCGATGGGATATTTGAGAAGTCAGGTTATCAATGTTTTATTTCACTACTTAATATAATTTTTAATTTAGTCTAATTTAGACTGTGCAGTTTAATTAATTTTTTCAATTTACAGAATTTTTACCATTTATAGAAACTTAATTAGAAAAAATAGACAATTAGCAAACGTATGTACATTTTGGATATTTTTGATATAATTATTTTTTTGAACTTTGTATATCACAAAAATATAACTCGAAAGGTGTGGACATTCTTTGTTATTATGTTCTTCACATGTATGTAGTCACATTTTAGTAAAAACCTCCATATACTACACCATTAATTTTGCCGCTCACTAAATCGATATACAATCACAACCTCTTTATACTCGCACTATTCATATACAACCAAATTGTGTGACCATATAAGAAGACTGTATAAGCATAGTACACTGGTTCATCTTTAAAAATCAAATGTTTATATTGATAAAAGATAGAATATATTAAAAACCTTTAGCTTATTCTGGTACAAGAATCAATAAAAAAAACTAGATAGCCCTCTTGTTCTTAATTATCTAGATGATCTGGATATAATTCATCTTTAACATAGTGAACTTCACTGTTAGAATCGTTATAGCGTGAATCTGGTTCCTGATCGTAATATAAATGCCCGTCAACTTCTTTGTATTTATAGAAATACTTTATTTCGTAACGACGAATAAAGTCACGAGGATAGCCTCTGACGTATGTTTCATTGAAATATGAACGGTGGCTTAGATCAAATTTCGTGTCTCAAATAAGTACGCGTTTTTTTGCCAATCATAACAAAAATTCATCTTGGAATGTATCTCCAGTTTATATCAAGTATAAGAAATTTAATCAACTAATGAAAACTTCCTCCTACGGAATAAATACAAAGAAAGTCAGTTAACTCTTACAAGCGCTAAAGCTTTTCGTTTTCATTCGCATGATCTGACTATACATTTGTTACCGAAAATTCTTGTTTCGTGTTTGCCGGTTTCTCAAGTTTTGTCAAACTGGCGACTCCAAAAATCCCCCATTCTTTGCCTTCTCCTAATCATATCTCATCACCATCAGGTTCTTCTCGAAAGCGTACGCCGAACAGTTCACGAACTTATCGGTTAAACACGACTCCGATACGCAATAGATCTGGGAAAAGCACAATAAGCACGATTTCCAATCATACAACACCCTCGTCATCGATCTCGGCATTCCCGCATGGTGTCGCTATAAATAGCTTTTTTAAGTCGACCAAAAGAAAAAGTCCCAAGAGTATTGTAAGGAAAGAGGTATTAAAATTACATGTTGTTGAAAAAGATTGGATTGGTGGTCCAGCAAAAACTCCAACCAAAAAAAAATTCAAAGTACGTTGAATATTTTGATTAACACTGAGATCGTGTCATTTACGAGAAAGTAAATTTTAAATTTTTCTTGAAATTCAGTCTGATCGATTTATCCCAAACCGTGAAGCCATGGACGAAACGTCTACGCAATTTAACATCACTTATCGAGAATCTGGAACTGATCAAACCATCAACAGTACAGATTTAGCCTACCAATCAGAGTTAGCACGCGCATGTGGTATTGCAATTGACAAACGTATTCTGGCATTTAATGTAAATCCACCACCGAAAGAGAGAGCGGATCTTGCTCAAAATTATAATCGTCCTTTACGTTCTTCCAATGAGAACTATAAAAAGAGACGGATTCTCAAAGTGCCCGAACGCGTCCTCGATGCCCCTGGAATGAAGGATGATTATTATCTCAACTTACTAGATTGGAGTTGTAAAAACATGTTGGCCATCGGTCTAGATAAAAATGTTTATATATGGAATGCAGATACCGGTAATGTTACTTCTATTGGCGAAAATTCTAATGCTGATGATTATGTGGCCAGTTTATCGTGGTCTTCTGATGGAGAGCATTTGGCGATTGGAATGAGTGATGGTGATGCGCAAATCTGGGATGTTAGTAAAGCCCAAAAAATTCGATCAATGTTGGGACATTCCGCGCGTGTTGCCGCTTTGTCTTGGCGAAACTTTATATTATCATCAGGTTGTAAAGATGGTAGCATATGGAATCACGATATAAGAATAGCAGAACACCGTGTGAATGAATTATCGGGACATAGAGATGAAATTTGTGGTTTAAAATGGCGTTCTGACGGACTCCAGCTTGCCAGTGGAGGTAATGACAATAGAGTTAATATATGGGATTGCCGATCTAGCTTGCCAAAGTATACCAAAGAAGTTCACGTAGCAGCGGTAAAGGTATGGTTCGAATTTGCTATTAACTAACTTAATCACAATATCCTTGACGATATTCATTTAATAATAATATTTTATCCACCTAAATAAATAGGCGATTGCATGGTGTCCATGGCAGACGAATTTGTTGGCCAGTGGTGGAGGTTCACATGATCGTAATATACATTTCTGGAACACGAACAATGGTAATCGGCTTCAATCAATTAATACAGGCTCACAAGTAACATCAATCGTTTGGTCTAGGGAGTATAAGGAACTTTTAACCACACATGGATTCCCCGATAACAACCTAGCAATTTGGGCCTATCCTTCCTTGCAAAGAATCGAAAACATCAAGGCTCATGATACCCGCGTATTACATTCAACTCTTAGTCCTGATGGACAATTCGTGGCAACTGCTTCGAGTGACGAAAATTTGAAATTCTGGAAAATTTTTGAAAGTAGAGGAAAATCTACAAGAACGAAGAACAGCGAAAAACAGAATAATGGGACACTCGAAAATAATTCAACTATTCGTTAGAAGGGTAATTACATTATCATCTATACAATTGAAACTTGCTATATATATTGACCTATAGTGATGTGTTTCTTTATAAATTCAGTGCTAATTCTATAATTGGAAAATCAAATTCTACATGTTGGTGTTGAAATCATTGACACTGGAAATTATAGACCCCGTGTCAGGAATTATGACTCACAATGCCAAAAATTATACCTTAAAAAATCATAACGATAAATCCAATTCATTTATAACGATAATGAACGCACTGTCTTCTTCAATTTAAAGTAATTTGCACCTTTTTGATCCTTATCGTTATTAAGATTTACTAGTGAAATGAAATGCAGTAACAGGACCCAATGACATCTGTCGATGTTCAAATTTACACACTAAATTAAACGTTAATTTTAGAAATTTTAGAATCTAGAAATCAACGATAAACCACGATAACGTTCCTCGAAATGACTTTAGCTATAGTCTATTTGTAAGTCTTACTTTTCTGATGGAAAAACCACCTTCACAAAGTTCACGAAGAAACATGAGTGCATCTTCCGTAACTACTATGGCCAATAACAATACGGACGAGCACGTATTTTCGAGTAATTTCGAAGATTATGACATTCGTAATCCTATTGGTAGAAAAGCAATATTTGACCTTTTTTATTTAAAGCTATGTAGTCTGTCTTTTAGATATAAACCTTGTTCGCTTACTTTAAGTCTTTCCGTTTACCTTTCATCGTCCCTTTTAATTAATAGGATATGGCTCTTCAGCTATTGTGTATAATGCAGTATATATACCTTTGAATAAAAAAGTTGCAGTGAAGATAATTGATATGGATTATTTTGAAAGAGATCAAATTGATGAATTAAGGGTAAATGGAGTTATCAAATTCTTTATCGTGGTAGAAAATAGTATATATTATGATCAAAATTTATTGCATCATTTAAATAGCGAGAAACGCAAACGATGTCTTTATCGAAACATGCCAATATACTACGTGTCTATGGTTCATTTGTGAAAGAGTCCAAATTGTATATAGTCACGCCTTACATGGCAGCCGGTGTGCATTGTCATCATTTTTTTCACGGAGTTTTCTTTAATCATAAAAAGGTAAATTCAATGTGGTTCTTTTTTAATTTGTTGCATTGTAGGCTCGTGTTTGGATATTATGAAAACTGCATATCCTGACGGACTTGAGGAGACGGTAATAGCCGCGATATTGAAACAAGCGTTACAAGGATTAGATTATTTACATAAGCATAAACATATTCATCGGTGAGTAATTTTTAAACGATATTTGGTTGGGTCTCTTGTCATCAATTTTAATCACAATAAAACACGATCTTTGGATCCTATAGAGATGTCAAAGCAGGTAATCTTCTTATGGATGACGATGGATCAGTTTTACTTGCGGATTTTGGCGTATCTTCCTCTCTCGAGAATGGAGATCGAAAAAATTATCGTAGGACTTTTGTCGGGACGGTAATTAGAATATCCATTACAATATATATATATACATTCTACTTATACTTGCTCGATCTTAAATGAAGCCATGCTGGATGGCACCCGAAGTCATGGAACAAGCTGGTTATGACTACAAAGCCGACATATGGTCATTTGGCATAACAGCTATTGAGTTAGCGACAGGCCATGCACCATTTGCTAAATATCCACCATTGAAGGTTGGTTACGATTAAAAGATCGCAATTTATTATTTCTAATTTCATTACCCATAGTAATATGTTTTTATTAAAATAGGTGCTTATGCTTACTATTCAAAGCGATCCTCCAACTCTTAATAGAGAAAAAACTAAACATAAGTACTCGAAATCTCTGAAAGAAATGATTGATACATGTTTACAAAAAGATCCCACCAAAAGGTATTTTATAATGATTTTTTCGCATTCTTTTGGATCGTCGTTTTTAATCAAAAAAAATCTCTTAAAGACCAAACACAGAAAGACTTTTGAATCACGCATTCTTCAAACAAGCAAGGAAAAAAGATTTTCTAGTGGCAAAATTGTTACAGAGTTTGCCTCCACTAGAACAACGGCCACACAAAAGTATGTCGATTTCATTGAA
This sequence comes from Ambispora gerdemannii, assembly GCA_910591945.1. NCBI lineage: Eukaryota > Fungi > Glomeromycota > Glomeromycetes > Archaeosporales > Ambisporaceae > Ambispora > Ambispora gerdemannii. The sequence goes on from CAJVPL010000015.1 coordinate 35,245, forward strand.
TTACATGCATTTATACATATATGCTAAATTTATTTCTACTGAAATAGGAGTACAACAAAAAACTATAACTTATACACGAGGTGTTTCATGGGATTTTGCAGATGCCGAAAACAAAGATGAAAATATGAATAAATTGATGGATGCTGAAAAACAAGAGGATGATGCGCCAATACCCTTGGAAGATAATTCACTTTCTGCCGCCAAAAAAGTATCATTTATTACTGCGTCAGAAGTCACCGAAAAGAAAAATTTCGATGGAGTTTCTTCAATAAAACCTTCAAGATTTAATTCGGAAACATCAACTTCATCTTCTGTACCAACAGCGCAAATTCATCATCATAACCATCGATTGTCTCAATCATATCCGACTTCGACTGGCGCAAATATGACAGCAATACAAAATCAATCTACATCATCGCTTCCACAAAAAAAAGAGGAAGGCGTTATTGTGAATAATAGCAACTCGAATTCTTCTTTAACTTCAGAGAATCAGCAGCAACCGAATAAGCTTCAAACACAAGGAGAAATAAAAAAAGGAAGGTTCAGCGTAATGGAAAACACGAAGTCACGAGAAAGATCCCCTTCTGGAGGATCACAATATGACTCTGATAACATCCAGCATCCCATTTTAAATAAGGAGAAATCAAGCGAGAATATAACAGGTGACAAAAATCTTGTGACTTTTTATGTCCATTTATGAAAATTTATGATTACATTTTTCATTCTAAAATGGCTCTAGACAGCAAGCGAGGCCGATTCGAAGTTCAACATCCAAACTCAGTTAATCCTATTGATATACAATCAGCTAATATTCCAGCACCTAATGTGTCGAGAGAGAATTCGCTACACTCTTATTCTAGTCTTTCTCGAGAATCAACCATTTCTCGAAGTGATGGACCAACTTTCCATGATGCACACCAAAACCAAGAGATAACTCGTCGTCAACAAACTGAAAGTTATGTTAAACAATTGAATCGAGCCCATACAGAAAATGAAGTTAACCACGAAACTACAGAGAAACCACATACCAAGAAGGGTAGATTTGAAGTTTCAGTTTCTGATGCAGCTACAAAAGTAGATGATCCCATGCCTTCACCTGGTAAATTGATCTTTTATGCAATCGTGAAGTTAAATTAAAGTTTTGCTTAAAAGTTTGATTATATATTTCTTTTATAGGAAAAATTTTAAATTCAGACATCACATATTCGCCCCAGTCTACTTATTTAGGAAATTCTTCGAATACATCTCCCATGTCTACTCTGATACGTGGTCAAAGTTTAAATTTAGACCCAAATTCATTGCTTTTTCATATAGAAACCATGATGCACAAACTCTTACATATGAATGAAAATATCGCTGAAAGCAAATCTATTGCTGCTGACACTACAATTTATTTGGTAGGTTGTTTATTTAAGGATGCAAGACTTTTTAGTTCGTTATAATGTCCTCTTTGCTTGAAATCAAGTTAAATTCAAGCTTTGTTTTTTATCAATATTAATTCTTATAATTTTATCTCAGGGGTCTCTCGGTCGTCAATTCAAATCACTTAATCACGAAATTGAGGAACTACGTAAAGAAAATGAAAGGTTGAAAAGTAAACTTGATCAATTATCAAAATCATCAAATAACAATAGTTCAGCTCCCGTCAATAATACAAATGTTGTTGATTCATCGAGTATTTCCCAACATCAACAATTATTTGAACCTCCCAACTCCAAAATCCCATGAGGATAATAAGCATTCTGAACAGATTAGTGCATAATCGATATTCCGCATCAGAAATCAGTCCTAAGTAATACCCAATGTCGATATACTTTATACAATGCAGAATCCGCCATTTTTTGAAGAACATGTCGCAAAGAACACTTATTTGTCATATAGTAGGTAGGTGTGTTCGCTTGTTTTATTGCGATGAGAAAACACACACACTCGACATATATCATCAAATATTGGGTAAAGATCGACGGAACAACAATAAAATCTAATGTACAAAATAACTATCTATTTAATATATGTACAATTTAAAATACGTAGAAAATATTTTGAAATATACATTCTTCATTCAGTGTTGGCAATTGGACATAATAAACCGCGCCACATTTTTATAAAATTTTATGTCCAATAAAGTTGCCAACACTTGTTTTTTTAAAATATATTATACAACACGGATTATCGGATTATTCTATCCCCAGCACGACGTTCATGTAGAAGATTCGATCAATAATTGCAATATATGTAATGATTGTTATTATTAATAAGCTCAATCGAATATCTCACTACAATACATCTGTTCTAAATATATTAAAGAATTATTGGAAAAATTAATAAACTCTTCCACTGTTCCTCTTTTTCAGTGTAATACCCTGGATCTCTTACAAATTTACCTATTTATAAGAGGTTCAGAGTATTTTACTGGACGAGTGAGGATACATAAAATGGAGACTGTGGTATTAATAAACCCACCAGTGTCTCATAAATTCCACCTCCACATCTACCGTATATAGTATCTGGCCAATCAATCCAAGAAAGGTATACAGTAACTTTCACGGTAATACTTGCCTCGTAAGGTACTTCAATTTGGACTTTCAACATCCCACTTTCGAAAATCCAATTTTTGATTATTTTTTATTTGTTTTATAATACACTAATCGTGAATAAATTTAGTCGAAAAATTAAAAAACATTGGCATAATAAATGATTGACAGACGATGAAAAAAACAACCTTTGTAATTGAATCGGCATTTTCGGTATTGCCAACGTATTTTAATACTTCACGCACAACATCGGGAAGTATCAAAGGTATTTCTAAATAGTTCATCATTGATCATACGAAAATACATTTCCGTTTATAAAATAAATATTGTTGACGTGACTCGAGTTAAATAAAAATAAATAAATGGAAATTAGATACCTGGTTCTTTTAAGAAAGGATCCGATAATAATACCGAAATGGTCGGCCTTTCTTTTGGCAAGCGCAAAAGACAACCTTTCATAATTCTCAATAAATTATCATCAACTTGGACTATTTTGGCATTAGTTTGTGATGATGATGATGATGTAGTTGAAAATTTAATATGATAAGATGAATCCTGAATTTTGTTAAATTTTTCCATTCCAGAGAATTCTTGAAATGGTGTACAGCCATATACCATTTGGAACAGAATACATCCTAAGGACCATACATCACATGCAGGTCCTAACTGACGTTCCATTTAACGAGAGTTAAGGATCAAGACGAATTTAAAGAATTAGAAAGAATCGAAAATAAAGATCAACCAACCTTTATTGTTTTTGCTCCGGAAGTCCCACTGATTCCACAGAGAGCTTCGGGTGACATGTAATTGGGAGTTCCTATCTAGAGAGCAAATTTCAGTTATTGATGTGGTAAATAGCCAGTCTGAAACTTTGGAATACCTGAGAACGGGTATGAACACTGGTTTTATCTAACGCAATGATTTTTGCTATTCCAAAATCGATTAACTTTAATGAACCATTGACTATTATGAAATTAGCAGGCTTTAAGTCCGTATGTACAATATTTTCTTGATGAATGGTCCATACTGCTTGAAGCATCTAAATGAAATATATATAATAAATAATTAACGAACTGTGTTATTATTCACTTTTCCGGCTGGTGCAATACCTGTTTCCAATATATTTTTATTTGTTCCAAATTTAATGAATTATTATTTCTAGATTGACTTAGTACATTTGCCAAGTCTTTTTCGCCGCATTCCATCAACTACAAAAAAAATTAAATATGACAAAATAAAAAATTCAAAATAAATAAATAATATTAAATTGAGACCAACCATCAATAAGTATCCTTTCTCACAATTAATATCTGCGTCGTATAGTCGGACAATACTCTCGCGATTCGCGAGTTTTCTTAATAGATTTACCTCGTTGATGTAACATGAATACGAAGATTGGTCGCCCGGAGTAAAAATGACCTTTTTTAAAGCGTATATTTGTCCGTTTTCATGCTGGACCTTGTACACTTTGCTCGTGCCACCTCGACCAATAAGATGTAACAGTTGAAATTCATTACTGTTGACTTTAAACTATTGTTTTTGATGAAAATGGTTAACAACAAATACTAAATCAATTAAAGGATTTAATTTTATACACGTACAATCTTTCCTGATTTATTCGAATTCGGCGCATTAGTGGAGACTTGCTATCGGTGAAAAGATAATTATTTATATGTAAAGTAAAAAAAAAAACTACTTTCAAATGCGCAAAATACCTGAATTATTGGTGGTAAAATATTTTCTTTACCAGTTGCTTCATCTTTTATAGATACTAAGATTGCTATCAGATAATTCAAATAATAAAAAAAACAAAATGTGTCATTAATTAAGAATAAAGTACTTTGTTGCGGAGGCGCTTCATTCTCTTCTTTTTCGGTTATTTCTTCTATTATCTCGTTTGCCGAAAGTTTTACTCGAAGAGGAGGACCTAGAATTATGAACAATATGAAAACTGTTCTTCAATTATAGAGTTAAACTAAAATGGATATTACCCAAATTTGAAAATTTCAACCGCCTGAACGATTTCTCCTCCTTTTTCCTTGAGAAAATAAGTCAAGTGTCATTGTTAATTAAAGCACCATTAAGCTACTAAAATTTTGACATAAGAATGCCAGTGTTTTCTTACTTTACCGTCGTGTTAGTGTTGGTGTCATGTATTTATTTATAGCCGAGTTACCATTGAGTGTGAAAGAATTTTCTTTGGTTATATTAATGTTTTTTTCTGTGCCTTGGTCATAAAGCAAGAGAAGCGTATCAGACGGGAACTCGGGCACAGGCATGGTTGGTGATGTAGATTGTTTACGTTTATTTTCCATTTTTTAGTTCGATATTGTCGAGCCTCCCAAAAAATATACAGCTTAAACGCGTCGAAATACAATTAATTAATCATGTGATTTTATATGAATGTTCGATTCGTTTAACTGGCAGATTCGAAGATAGATAGTTTAAAATTATAATGACTCAACAACTCACAGCAATTGTCCAAAAGGCATCAAGGGCCCACTCCGCAACTGTTTTCTTCTTTCGTAAGTTTCCTGAAAATTAGCATCATCGAGTCAAAAAATAAAAAATGACTTGTTTAACCCCAAATTAAAGACGGTCTTGGTGACAGTGGGAGTGGTTGGTCGCCTGTAGGCACACAAATATCTCGAGAAGTTCCTCATGTTAAATTCATTTTCCCGAATGCGTGAGCATTTTATTTCAAATATGATGTCATGGATTTGTAATTGATACTAACCAAGAGGTTGTTTTATTATTTTATGAAAGCCCTGATAAACCAATAACTATTAATGGTGGTGCTGTAATGCCTGCATGGTATCAATTTTCAAATTTCAAAACTAGACATTTTTGTTAAGGAACGGAATTAATGTTATTTTCTTTCGTCAAAGGTATGATATTCATGCGTTAGGTGATATTAATAATATGATGAAATCACGCGAAGATGAACAAGGATTGCTAGCATCAATTGCAGCAGGTAGTTCGGTCAGCTTGCTTTACTTGTATTTTGCAACTTCATTATTATTAGTATTTATACTTTCTGTGATTAAGCGAATAGTCTAATACGAGAAGAGATTGGTTCTGGAATTCCATCAAATCGTATAGTAGTTGGTGGATTCTCACAAGGTGGAGCTATGGCCCTTGCCATTGGTTTAACTTCCGAATATCCATTTGCTGGAATAATTTCGTATGTTTATTTTTATTGTGTCATATATTTTTATCGTGTTGTGCTTCCAACTTATCATTATCTTCCTATTAGGTTAAGCGGATACATTCCATGTAGAAAAAAGATTTTAATGGTTCTATTAACATTAGCATTCTATTCAGATTGTGCTATTTGTAAATTCACGTCTTTTTTAAAGTTTGTTTGTTTTTTACATTTTTTTTATAGATGTCAACGGAAACTAACAAAAAAACGCCAATCTTTATGGGACATGGTGACTGGGATATGGTATTTTTTAGTGGCTACTTCTTATCCATTAATTTATTAATTTCTAATCTTGTGTGCGCGATTAATTACTTAGGTTGTGCCGCATCAATTTGGTAAAGAAACTTCGAATTTGCTCCAAGAGAATGGATATTCTGTAAATTTCAAAACCTATGAGGGGATGGGGCATTCATCTGATGTAGAAGAGATAAGAAACGTCACAGAATTTCTTAAGCGAGTGATCCCTGCTCTTAATTAGAAAGTGAAATTTTTCTCTAAGAGTAAATTTTTGATTTTATTCAATTTTCTTTTTCATCTTTTCCGATTGTTGTATTTTATGATCTTCCGATTGTTGTATTTTATGATTTTCTATTGGTATAAAACTTGGTTTATTGTAATTTTATTACTTGTTACAACTTTTAAATAAGAGATACAGTCATATCTTTTTATAAAACATGAGTGAACCAGAAAAATCCCGTGATTGTTCTCAAAATTGTATTCTTATATGGAGATTGTTCTTATATTTAAATTTTTAACTTTGTAAATTTTTTATTTTTTCAAAATCAATATCGATATACGTAACAGGCAATTAGAGAGATAAATATTTCATTAGCAATTGATTATTATCAAAAATCAATGTCAAAACTTTTCAAATAATGATAATCTGAATATTTATCAAAAATCAAAGTAGTACAATGATCTCAATGAATCAAAAAGAGCAATGTTTGATATTTATCGTTATTCAAAAAATGATTTCGGCAAATTGAACATGCATATCGCAGCACTACATGAAATGTATTGGATCTTGTTATCGAGAAATCAAGAGACACAGATTAACTTGTTTGAATTTTCTACAGTAGACGAAATTTATTGAAAGATGAATTTATCGTATATCTCATATTTCGTAGCTTGTTTTTGCGCGTTCGTAAATTCAAAATATCCCTTAATAATATGTGGACCCGTAAAATAAATACATCTACTTCCTTCCTTCGTCCTATTCTTCTTACGTCTCAGTCAACAAAGGCAGCACATTTTAGGCATTTTTGTAATTCTGTGTCCAGAAATTCACAAGTTTATTATATAGCTAAGTCAACGAGTAAAGGCGAAACCTATCGTCTGCATCTCGAGAAATCGAGGCATTTGGTCGGCATCGGGTTAGTAACCAAGCATTGCAAAGTTAAATACTCGGTTGTTTGCTCAATGTGACAAATTATTCCCTTATGCTTACAGATCTACGCGAGGGACAAGAGAATACAATGAGGATCGATACCGATCGGTAGTATTAGATTTTGGAGAAGATGAGGCAGAACGGAAAGTAAACAACCAATCCTTTGTTGAAAATGATAGTAAGGAACGCACGAATATATCAGAGAACGAGTTTCAATTGGAGGAAGGGAAAGCTGGACAGATTTGTTACTTTGCTATATTTGATGGGTACGGTTTTAATTTTGTATTTGTAATGAAAAAAGACTAATCAACTTGCATTATGAATAGTCATGGTGGGTCGTTATGTGCTGATTACCTTACAGAAAATCTTCATAAGCAGATTGAAGAAGTTGAAGCGTCAGATGCTGACGGAATTGTCTCTTCATGGCGTAAGGTTGGAGGGTGAGTAAGGTTATTGGCATGAAACCTTGATATATAGCTCAAAAGAATATCTAATCTAAATTAAAATTTCTTATTAGTTATTTTCGCAGATTTAAACCCAAGACATTAATACCTTTACTAAGCCCCGAGTTACTTAATAATCCTCCTCGATATCGTTCATCTGAAAATACCGATAATAACAATAGTAATTTATCGGTAACGAGAAACTTTTCCTCAACGTCCGTATCGGGAACTCAGCATTTACCAACAACGCCATCAATTTCATCAATTCCATCCACGATCTCCGGTTCATCAAGTCTTACACTTGAACAAAGACTCACATTAGCTTTTCTGAAAATTGATTATGAACTGATAGGCTCAATTGGTCAAGCAGTTGGCTCAACAGCTTCCGTAGCCATTGTGAAATCATTGGATCGTTTTCCATTTTGGTCTACCAAAGAACTTGATATCACAGTTGCTCATGTTGGCGATACCAGAGTGCTGTTATGTGAGGTGCCTACTGGAAAAGCTGTATCATTATCCTATGATCATCATCCAAACGCAACAACAGAACATGATCGCCTAAGAAAATCGGGAGGATATGTAATCACTGATTCTTTTGGCGCTGAAAGGTTTCTCGGAAGTTTGGCAAATACTCGTGCTTTGGGTGATTCAAAACTGAAAAAATTTGGTATTACAGCTGAGCCAGATATAATGAATAAAAGGATAAAAGGCAATGATGCCGCATTCTTAGTTTTAGTTTCTGATGGAGTTACTTCGGTATTAAGTAATCAAGAAATTGTTGATTGTGTCAGTAAATACATAATATAAATTAAGTTGATTCACTTAAAGATAAAAATCATTTAGGCTAATTAACTTTTTTATATTTCTTTTGCGCATGATAGGTTAAAATTCATACTGATCCGACTTTGAGTGCGACAAAATTAGTCGCTCTCGCCGAAGAACTTGGATCAGAAGATAACATCACTGCTATGGTAAAAACTAATTTCATAACATTGATTTTTTCTATCTGGCAAAATTTAATCTTATACGTGTTTTATATTATAGGTGATAAGACTTCCAGGATGGGGGTCTGAAATGCCAGATCACACAAAAGAACTTCGAAAATATCGACTCGAGAATACATCCATTCGCAGAAGGACATGAGAAGTTCGATCAACCTCGTCACCGGAAAATCCATTCAATTTAATCCATTTATTTTCATTAAATTCATTCAATCAATCAATCAATCAATCAACAGACATTTTAGATTTCATTATTACCATTTATAGATAGTATTTATATCATTGTCTTGATGTTTTCTAGTATAATACAGATGTAATATATTGTTATTGATCAATATTCAATTGATCAAGAATGAATTGTTCACCATGCATTCTGTCGATTAAAAGGAATGAATTATTGAATGCACGGTAATTTTTCCCAAAGATGGAAAATTAACTACCAATGACGCAAATGAAGAAATCAAAAAATGATTGTATGCATAAGTGTATCGGTATGTTACATTTGAAGATCATTATTAAGTGTCAGATCGTCGGCCCTTTTTTTCCGTCGTGGCAGAATAGCCCGCTTTTTTATTTGTATTTAGCGTTAGCGGGGTTTATATCGATATACGTATAAATTTTTTTAATAACATAATATATAAATCGAAGAAATCTGAAATGGCCAACTTTAACCCGGCCGGATATTTACAGCAACAAAATATGACCATGCAGAATATCTTTAATCTCCCTAACACACGAAGAGTAATTACAACACCTGCGCAGCTCCCGACACAGGCAGGTGTTCACCAGTCCATTAGTCCAACTAGTTATATGCCTGCTAGCGTAATGGCAATGGCAAACCATCCTAGAATCCCGATTCATCAGATGCGTATGATACAAAAGTATGTTAAAGTTAAATGAAGCTTTAATAATTGTGATAAAGTTATATTCTTTGAATCTTGTAAGTGAATATACTCATATTAATGCACCTCTTTAATATTATTGCCAGACAAATACCTGGTGGATTTATTATGCGACTCTTACTATTCGGTGAATATCTAGGGAACGACAAAACTATATTGGGTCATGTAGGTGATAAAAAGTCTTTTGATGAAATGGTTTTTGTTTATTTGTATATTGATCGATTTTTTATATTTAGTATCATACAAAGAAAGATATTCATTATTGGAAAGTTTTTGCACAATTTTTCTTCGCCGAAGATGTATATATGAAATATACATTATGCAATGAACGAACGGATAATATAGGAAAAACTTATGGTAATATTGAAGTTTTTATTCTCTAATGATGAACAATCACATGTCTGACTTTTATTGTTTTTATCTTTAATAATTCAGAATTAAAATATCCGGTAATACCAAGATATTACCAAACATTCTTTGAATCAGGCGTCACAAGTATACAGTTAATATTAGGAAGTCCCAAAGAGCAAGACATGGGTAATGGATGTCAATTAGATTGTCCGAAAGCCTCCATGGTGTATTATTATGAAAATGGGTCGCAGGTAAAGTGTCATAATCATCTCAATTATTGTATATTATTGTATTTATACTATAATCAAAATAAAAACAAACTAAATGCATTTCTATTTTGATGTAGGTCGTTCATTCCGGGCATCTGATAGTCATGTTCAACCAAACATCAAAGATAAACAGCTTTGAATTTCGCACAAGAAATTTCACAGAGTATATACCACGGTCTCATGTTACGAAAAATATGCCAAATGATATCGAATCATCTGTCGTAAGCGAATTTGGAATTCCACAAAGAACGCTGCGGTGTCTAGACGTAAATTTTATTTGGTTACTATGTGACGAAATCACGTTTTTCTTTTTTACATGCTAAGCTAAATTTCTTTTTTTTTTAATCAAGCTTGCAGAAGGTTCTGATTTAATACAAGGAGTTATGATGGAGTCCATGCAAAAGCGTGTAGGACCTATACGTAAGCTTTAAATTTTTCCTCGATCTGTTTCTCAAAAAGATAGTTTATTGTTAATCTATTAAAATATGTAGAAGCATTCAGAGGCTTGACCTGGTCAATGGCACAATCCTCGCAATTACCAATACAAGCAAATCAAGAAATTCTCCCCTATACAATTAAAGACGAAAATTCAATAAAAATGGAACAAGATGATCTTATCGGGGAAACATCAATAACGATGAATAATGAAATACAAACACCCACACCAAATCCGACACCTTCACCATCAGTTAGCAATATCACAATTGGATCACCACATCAAAAAATGAATGCTCAATCTCCAATTTTAGCTGGTAAGCATGATTGTAATCAATTATTCTCTGTTAATCAATTTAGATGACATAATTGATTCGCATATTTTATGGTAAAACAGAAAAACGAGGGATACCAGACGGTGGAGGTGGAAGTTCCCAGAAAAAACAGCGGCGTAATACAGCAAGAAGATGATTGGCTATATTACATCTTTAATACTGTCCTTACAGGCACAATCAATCAAGTCTTGATGCGGAAATTGCAGTTTTGCTCAAGAGGAGAACAAAGACAGAAATTTCATATTCAAGAGATTTATTTCGAAAGTATTTCGTGACAACTCTTCAAAAAGAGGAAATCATCCTTAAATCAGCATCAGCATCAGCATTGACAATCAACCATCGTTTCGTAATTTCTCCGTTTTGTCGTCATCATCGTCATCGTCATCACTATCAAAAACGACAATTAATCATTATACTCGTATATTTAATTTATTTCTTAAAATTGAAAAGGATGTGTGTTGTTAATTATCATACATAGTAGGATAGTTTTTTGAAAGCATCCATCTTTCGGAGAATTCTACATCGTTAGTCATCCCAACAATAACATATAAAGGATTTGATCGCAGTTCATAATATTATTTAATTAACGCGGATTATTCACAAGATACGAAATTTGAAATAAAGATAAACTTTATTATTTCTATTTTAGTCTTAATGATATTGAGGACACAATATCGATGTACCATACATACATATGTAATGGATTCCTTCATCAATTACTTTAATGAACTTTTAATAAATTTTTGAGCGCGCCATTTGATTAAATATGAATTTCAACGGAAACACAGTAACCACCTCTTTACCACAACGAAATTCTGTTAGTCAACAACCTGAACACTTGCCTGATTTATCAGAAACAATAGACTCGATGACTGCTTTTCAGGTAAACCTCTTTAGCCTTTAGGTCTGTTATACTATTTACTAGCTAACCTCTTCGAATAGCGCGACTGGGAATATGCCGAACAGCTCCAGGTTTTTTTTGCTTCCTGCTTACACGTTTGTGTTTCAAAAGCAAAGATTTTCCAGGGCTTGACTTAAGTTTTTCATAAAATTGTCCTAGTTTATGGAAGCGATTGAAGCTAGTAAAGCTGAAGCCGCTAGAATTGGAATATTCGACTTTTTTGACCAAGACAAAGGAAAAGGCAAAAATACCTCCACATTATCAGATCAACAAACTTCCAACTATCAAACAACATATACTTCTCAGAGAAGTGGCATGAATTTAAGAAATCACCAATGTCATACTTGCTTTGAATACTTTTCTACTTTCGCGTTCTCGGAGAATCTTGATGATATGGCATCGAGCAGCACAGACTCTATCTATGGTGTTGTGCTAAATTGCGCTCACGGGTATTGTCTGCAATGCATGGCCAACTTTTTAAACTCTCGTCTTTCGGAACAAGATGTGGAATTTCCTATTAGATGTCCTTTCAATTGTGATACTGAAATCTCTGAGAAAATAGCGGATAAAGCATTAGGTAAAGATGGGATGGATTTATGGAATCAAAAATTTGCAGAATCTTTGATGGAAAATAAGGTATTTTTTTTTAGATCGATTAAGCATAAGGTTATTACTTAATATTAACAATAATTATTAGGTGTATTGTCCCAATGGAAAATGCAGTGTTCCCATTGATTGGGAAGTCAGACCTGGTGAAAAGGATGTTTCTATCCATTGTCCAATGTGTCGTATTACTTTTTGTCCAACATGTCAGGTAACTTGGCATAAGGGTAAGCAAATTATATATGACTCACGTTATAAGAAAGTGTGATCGGGTTGGCCTTAATTCTTTCTTATAATGAGGGTTTCTTCTATCACGATAGTATAATTTATTCGATACTGACTTGGGTTGGGAAAAAACTCGCTTATATGAGAATTTTCTTCATGACGAAAGTCAGTTGTAGTCAGAATGATTCTTAGTTATTGTTTTCTAATAAAACTTTTGATGATTCAAGGATATACTTGCGAACAATATCAAGCACTACCTATCGATGAGCGTAATCCAGAAGATCAAGCTATTCTTCTAATGGCAGAAAACAAAAATTGGAGGCGTTGTCCTAGCTGCCGAACCATCGTCGAACTATATACCGGATGTAATCATATCACATGCAGATGTAAGACAGAATTGTAAGTTTCTCTACCTTAATTTTAGTCTTTGATTTGCACTTTAATGGGTCGACTAAATTATCTCGATTTGTGTTAGTTGCTATAAATGTGGTGACCTATGGGATAAATTTACTGAAAGATGCCGGAGAAGAACATGTGATTTATGGGATGAGCAGATGCTACTGGAGGTATTTGACCACATACTTTTATATGTCATGATTATATATGCCATGATTACCCTTTTTTCTATTAGGAGCGAAATCGTCGTCAAATTCAGGTGAATCTTCAGAATAATCCGCAGCCTGCACCCGTCAATCAAGGAATTAATATTCGCCGGCATAGATTTCACATTCGTCAGCCTGTCGTTGCCAATCAAGCAAATAATATTCATCAGCCTGAGATCAACGTTCGTCAGCCTGTCATTGCCAATCAAGCGAATGATGTTCATCAGCCTTTCATTGCCAATCAAGCAAATGATGTTCGTCAGCCTTTCATTGCCAATCAAGCAAATGATGTTCGTCAGCCCGCGATTCAGGTTCGTCAACCCGTCTTTACCAATCAGGCGAATAATATTCGCCGGCATACGATTAATATTCGTCAGCCTGTCTCTGCTGATCGGGCAAACGCTCATCAACCTGCGATTCACGTTCGTCAGCCTGTCTTTAGTAACCAAGCAAATAATACTCGTCAGCCTGCGATTCACGTTCGTCAGCCTGTCTTTGCCAACCGGGCAAACGTTCGTCAGCCGGCCACCAATCGGGCAAATGTTCCCCCATTCGTTAATCAGACAAATGTTCGTCCAACATACCCACGGCCTGTAATTACTAATCAGGCACATGGTCTGCAAATTTTACTTCATCATCATCATCAACAAATTAACAGAAGAAGATATAGAAATTATTAGTATATATTGTGTATAATTTATAGATTGTGGCTCACCTCACTATTAAATCTTTTCATATAATTTACTAGTTAATCAAGAAACTGACAGTGATGATGATTATTTTGACGAATTTAATATTAATGATGATGATGACGATGGTGATGATTATGTTGGTCACAATGTTGAGGATGACGATGATGAATTTATTGATGATGAATTTATTGACGATGAATTTATTGACGATGAATTTATTGATGATGAGTCTGGTGAAGAAGAAATGTATAATGACTATGTTGAGTACAATAACCAAAATATTGATGGAGTAAATCTAAAAAATCTTACTGCCAGATTCGATGTAAAGAAACAAGATAATGTAATTCCCCGTAATTACAATCTCAACCTTATTGATCTTTATGAAAAATCTCGCGAAAGAAGTATTAAGTTAAATCCTTGGTGCAAAACTATGATCAGAAGTCTTAACTGTGGATACTGTAATCGCAATTTTAAGAAAAGCGAAGGTAAATATAGATGAATAATAAATAGATCATGAACAAGTCAAAGAATAACTACAAGAATCTATTATATATGACTTCAGATCTTGAACGTCATCTGAATACTACGAAACAACACGAAGTATATTTTTGCTGTAAGTCTTATTATTAGATTATCTCATGCATAGCCTATTTGAGAATGTTTGCTAAGTTTCTTTTTTTTTCATTCTTGCTTTTTATAAATAGGTGGAAAGGTAATTAATGCTTAATTTGGATTTTTTTTGTTTGGTTGATGCACATTTAATAATCAAATATTTTTTATTGCAAATTATTAGTTATTCAAGTGTCTCAAAGACATACAAGCTCATAAAATGTCCCGTAACTGTAACTGATTTAAGAAATATATGTTATGATTGTTTTGTGATTCGCAGCGTTCACATAATATGTCATAGGTCTTAAAGTAACCCTGCAAGTTGCCGGTCATTTTCAAAATGTCGTTAAAGGATTGCGTGGTTGTGATTTATGTAAAAACATCGATCGGACACAAATCGTGTCTAATTAAACGATGACGGGAAAAAACTGTAAAATGAGTTAATTTAATCTTTTACTATAATTTAAACGAGCGATTATTTAATTTCCATAAATAGATGATAATCGGATTTCTTTATTGAATAAACAAATGAAGTTAATCGCAAAGAATTTACTTTCTTTTTGTGGAAGTTTGTGGAACAAATAAATGTGATGATAAACTAAATGGGGCCCATAATTGTCAATCAAATCTCATTGTGGACGGACAGACAGACAGACAGAAAAAAGATAACTCATTTGCTATTAACAAACTTAACAATAACGATAATGCTTATCATTATTGCAATTTGATTAACTATCTTGAATTGCATTCTATCAAAGATATATTTGTTAATCATGCTTTTGCTGATTAATATATTAGATAGTGGATTGATTACGTATTATATTAGATCGCACTCCGATCACCTCCGTTCTCATTTCTTATATCGATTATATCGATTGATATTTTTTGATCATTTGATCTCGCTTCTAATAAATCATGCTGCATGTATGTGCCGAACCTGCTGGATTTGAGCCATTTATTAGTTCGCTTCGTTCCTCGGTCTTAACAATTTTCTTTTGATCGGTTAAGCTTTGATACCGCAGTTAACTATTACCCAATTGCCGAAACCCCTATTACGTTTCAGGTTTGGGACAGAAAGGATATTTCTTTGGTGTACACCTTTCAAGTGAGCAATAATATTTTTTTTTTGGAATATTGAATTCTTGAATTCTAGAAGTGAAAAAAGTTTTAGATATCTAATTATTATACTTTGTATGCACACTCTATCTAATTCTTTATCTTGTGTGTTGCACTGGTTTGCATTCCTTTCTATCTATTTTTTAGCTACGTATATATATATATGTCTTTAGACCATATCAACCATATTATAACAATGAACAAAGCACCACCGTTGCATATAGCTTCCTTGCAAACTTCTGGTTTCGCTACCCCAACCCGATCTATATATTCTTTTTTTGAATTTCTTAACATACCTGTGCCCGAATGGTCATCTGCCGTCGTGTTGATCGTCGTGGCAATCTTATTCGCCTTGGCAATTGTATATAAGGTAATTAATTATCGTTATGATTATTATTATTATCGTTGTCGTCGTCGTCGTCGTCGTCGTTGTTGTTGCTGTTGCTGTTGTCGTTATTGTTATTGTTACCTCCAGCCAAATTGAATATATCAGCAACCGATAAAGTTACCAAGATGTTACCAAGATGAAACACAGAACCGATTGAATGCATACAATGACGGTGATCGAGATATTAACGCGCGCGCCGAGACAGAATTCCAAAACACAGTCGAGCGCATACATGTTACCTCGCATATAATAAGAAATCGAATTTACCAATAAAAAAATTTATCCGACTTTTTTTATTATCAATTGCGTCCCTCATAGATTATTAAATGGATATTTCTTGGATATATAGAATTTCATTTAACGTCTATTATATCAGTGATAATGATAAATATTAACAAATCTATTTATCTCTTTCCCTTGATGTATTAATAGCAAGCAAACAACGCCGATTGGCAACAACACTCTCATCAGCTAAGCGAAAAATTTAGATTGTACATGGCTGGATCCATAGTCGGTAGTTACGCCAAAACGATTTTCAATCCGTGGATTATTCCACGTCAAGACTCGATGGCATCTTCAAGCACGGACGAAAAAAGTAAACGTCTACCACTTGACATGTCATCATCTTCGTCAACGTCTTTATCTTTACCTACACATAATGCTTCGCAACTATCTAAAAAGACATCGAATTCACACCTCGCATCTTCTCGACGTCAGAATTCTCGACATAAACAACTAGGAGAAATACCATATGGCAATACTTTACCTTTGGTTGACGATGGTCCTTCGTCATCATCGTCTGCGTCATTACCATCCTCATCTGGTAGTGGTAATCATAGTTCATCAGATGAAAATAGTCCAATACCGATTGAGAGAGAAGAATCCAAATCAACATTTACAATAGATGTGTCTGAACCATTGCAAGCTCGAAACGAAGAACGAATAAATGTTGTGTCTCGTCAAAAGATCGAAAGTAAAAGTGTCTTGCACAATCAATCATCCGATTATGAGATTGAAGAGAAATTTAATTTTGATCCACACTTGCATAGTCAGGTAGGGAAGAATAACTCTGAATTCGACGAAAAATCACCCACTTTGCAATCAAACAACAATCCTCCTTTGCATGGTCAATCGAATAGTTCTTTGATTGATTTCGCAAATCCATTGAATCCCCACCAGCAGCAGATAGAAACAAATCACTTTACTTTACATAATCAGGAAAGTGACGCTGAAGTCGAAAGTATTATCTCTGATGATCATTCCGAACTTAGTCTCCATAGTTTAGGAGGAGGAACTATTCCTAGTAAGACAAATGAGCAAAAAAGTGTACTTGATTCTAGTCCAGATGGACGTACTGGTAAACCAGGTAATCGCAGACGACGGAGAAGAACAAGAGGTAAAAATAATAATCAAAATAACCAAAAAGAACAGCAACAACCACCATCACAACAGTCATCATCATCAGCATCATCATCACCTCAAATACAACAAAATGAATCAAGATCTTTTAAACAAGACAAATCAGGCGGATATCAATCGAAGCATCAAAATGGTTCACCTCATCCAGTTGATTCTCAGAGAATTAATCAACAACAAATTGAACCTTCAAAGTCGACAAATTATCCTCTTTGGCAAAAATCACCACGCCAACAACTTAATCATAATAATACTTCGCCCACTCAATATCAAAATCAGCATCTAAATAATAGCCCATTTCACTCTCTCAATAACAATCATAACAACAACAACAACAACAAGCGGATAATGCCAAGTTATAATTCCCATAATTCTAATGGTCCTTCGATACCACAACCTCCAATCAAGGCACCATCACCGGAGATCAGCAAAAAAATTCTAAATTATCAAAGACCAGATCCTCATTGGCGACCAAATGTACCCGCTGCATCTCACCCTTCACTATCTCGTAATAAATCCATCTCGAATCCATCTTTGAATTCTACAACTCGATTCTCCACTTATGCGGATGTTACTGCTATTAATCATAACAAGTCTGCTTCTATTCATACTGAATACGCACCTTCATCATTATTGACGACTACAAACAATATCATGAGTCCCGCTCCTACAGCTTCAATGTCGAATGGTGATCGAGAAAATAATAATCAATGGTACTCACCTTTCTCGTCTGGTTTTACTATCCAACTAACACCACCCGCATCGCCTCGAACTAGCCATAGTCATTTACCTTCTGAAAACATGACTTCAAATACAACTTTTTCCTTTTTTTCAGCCTTGCCCAGTTTGCCCACATCTCAAACCCAATATAAAGCCACTATGAGATTGCCTCCTCCAATAGGCTCTTCCTCTTCTGTATCCAATTCCTTTGCTTTCCCATCTACGCCCTCTTCTCCTTCATATTTACCACCAGAATTACTATCATCATTTCCTAATTTATCTTCTAGTAATATAAACACTCACAATTCTCTACCCATATCACCTTCAAGCGCATCTTTCGCGTTATTTGGTCGGAAAATTCCACTTTCTGATCAGGAAAAGGGTGAACTTTCTGATGACGAGTATAATTCCAAGTTGAGTGCTACACCAGGAAGGATGACCGTTGGCAAGGAGAGATCGGGAAGTCGAGATGATCGACAACAAAGTGAGCGTCCCCAACGCACAACTTCACAATATTCATTTTTTGAAAAACAAGCATCTTTTGCGAGTCCCCGAAATCTTGAATGATTATTTTTTTATGTTAATAGAAGCATGAGAATGAGCATCTTATTTTTCACATCTATTAGTATTTATTATATTGTATAGATATGCAAGGAGAATAGCATGTCATTTAAATTAGAACAACGCTCATATAGGATTTTTTTCGAAAGTTGTCGTAGCATGTGTTTATAATAAATAACGTAAATATGTAAATTTCAACGAAAGCTTTCATGTGTCAAGTTCCCCTTTTGTGTGTTATCTGTTTCTTGTAGTTGCATCAGTTTAATTGATGCATTATGCAGATATATTTGCTGCATAACAGATACGTTTGCTGCAGA
Source organism: Ambispora gerdemannii (assembly GCA_910591945.1). Classification (NCBI taxonomy): domain Eukaryota; kingdom Fungi; phylum Glomeromycota; class Glomeromycetes; order Archaeosporales; family Ambisporaceae; genus Ambispora; species Ambispora gerdemannii. The sequence continues at coordinate 54,257 of CAJVPL010000015.1, forward strand.
GCAGATAATAGATCAAGCATTTTTTATATTTTGGTCTACATCAAAGTAATAGTACTCCGAATTATGTGTAGTCATTAAACACTCAATATCACGATATGTTTATATCGAGAATTTACTATAAAACCCGTTATACCGAAGAAATTTTATTAGTTGTTTTTGGTTGTCGTTATATCGAGATTTTAATGAAGTAGGAATATCGTTATATCGAGCTTTGACTAATAACTTTGGCAGAAATTATGCGGTAAGAAATTGAGGTTGAATGAATGAATTCACGATCATCATTTGAAGTTTTATTTAAGAAATATAATTGGCTTACAGCCAGTGTTTAAAATTGACCTGCGCTGTCTGCGTACCGCAGATTGGAGACTGGTTGTGCAGATAATTTCTTAAAGTAATTTGCGGGTTGCGCAGATAAAAAATTCATACTTTAATCTTAAATTCAATAATATAAGGCATTGATATTATATCATGCGCATATTGAGAAAATTTGCAGATTAATTTTAGAAATTATGACAAATAGTCACGCTTCTCATTAGTCACATTTATCACACCTCTAATTAGTCACACCTCCCATTAATCACTAAATTTGTTGGGATCCGGTCGGATACGCTGTAACGCAAATTCTTGGTTACACAAGCCGGGTGGCCAAAAGTACCAGCCGAATCAAGCTCTTTACTTCGCGGCTGAATGACCCTTAGGTGTGACTGACTGTGTTAGACAAATGAATTTTTATCCATCGAATTTTAAATAAAATTCGGAGGGATTATCCGTTTGATTAATTGCTATTTTTAATCCATTTGAAATAAACTAGCATTTTATGTGTATCGATCTCTATTCAGAAACGCCGCAATAATATTTTTTCCAGGGTAAAACAATATTTGTCAGAGATCTACCTAAGTTACATCGCGAATTTCCTAAATCAATTTTCAACAATGAGGAAGTAATAATTTCGAAAATCTAATCAATTTTATCTATCATCTCGGAATAACTGATTAGACCTGTTACACAGCAGAAATTAAATAATTCGCAAATCGGGGGTCAAACCTTCCGCTTGACTCGCTTTCAATTAACATAAGCCTCACACCGCGCGCGAACATAAGTTCTTGTTTCTTGTTTCCCAAAACATTGTTACTCAAAAAATTTCGCATCTTTTTGTTCCTGACAGTTGTAACATCATACGAACAATAACGAAACAAGAATGATTGAAACAGGATAAAAGACTGGAAATCAGATCCATACCTTTTTCCGCGTGTAACTCAAAAACCATTTAGATTTTCACAATTAAGTGGATACACGAATATTCTCTTTATAACAGGGTGTCATCATCTTCTTATCATTGTTCTAGGTGATAACTGCACGACAATATTATCATCCGAATTTTCATCGCGCACAGGCCCGCAATTTACCGAGAATATAGGAATCCGAAAGGTAAAGTAATGTCAGAATAAGGAAACGAAAAATCCTTTCATTATCGGCATCAATCGTGTATTTTCTGGTTTTCTTGTAACACTATTGGGAATGTTTAAGTAACCGTTTTTGAATGCATATAATGAATGAATTAAGCATTTACCCCATTTATTTCATTTTGAGACAAAAAGCTTTTTTTTCATCATTTATCGTTTATTGTTTGGGATGCATTGTTGACATGAATGCTCGCAAAATTTTCGAACAATGAAATTTAATCGATGGACCAAAAGATTTTGTGGAATTTCTTTATTCCTTGAGAAATCTTCTTTATGCAGGGATATGAAGTATATTTCCTCTATGCATTTTAGTCTATCTGTATATATTCGTAACTTGCACAACACAAGTTTATCCATTATTCTCTCGAAAAGGAAAACAAATACAAAAAGCCGTTGTTATCACAGACACCCTAAAATTCTTCAGTATAGGGTGACACAGACGGTCACATGTATTATTTTCTCTTTATTATTTTCTAAATTAATGCAAAAAAAAAATTAATTCACTTTTAGGCTATATTTACACATATACATGTATACATGTAATTGATTGTCTTGTTTCGTTAAAATAATTATTATTTGATAGTTTCTCAAATCCCGAAACAATAGGACATATCCTGCACATACGCGCGTACGTATGAACATACATCCATTCATTCATTGACGTTTTTTTACTTTTCGGTAAGAAAGTAACATGTATAGGCAAATAAGATTTGAGTTTGATCTTTGATAATACATATCTCAAGGGGAAATAATTTAATACTATCCTGACACAACGTATCTAAAAGAAAAACAAAGTCGTCATCGTCTTCATTACACTGCATTTCTTCGTGTCACAATGTCCCGCTTTAGGCCGTATAACAATAAATAAAAAATCTTATCAATCTTCCTAATAATATAGATAGTGTGTGGTGCGTAGTAAAAAAAGCTAGACGGAAACATCTATATTAATATTCTTATGCGTCTCACCAACATTTACTGATTAGAACGAGTAAATTAATTAATTAATTAATTAATCAATCAGCAACTGATAACTTTGATCTTGTGACATATACCACAACAACAAGAAGTGGGTAATGCAAGATGGTTTGCACCCGAAAAACGACAATGAAAAAAAAAATGTCCATTCTTAATGAAAAACAACCAAGGTAAAGTTAAAACTCGAGATTGAACATCCTTAATTCATCGCGCAAACTATTATTTAATCAATCTTTGATAACCAGCAACAAGGTAGGACAGACACAACATACATACATGCATACAAATAATCTAATCAATCCGTCTTATTCAATAATCAATTGTAACGCAACAGAAAAAAAATTATCCCACGCTCGACCCACACGACGTCATCACTCTATCATCCCCCAGAAACCGTAATTACATATCCAGTAGTTAATGAGGGAAAAATAAGTCATCAATACACATTTTTGACGCGTCAAGATCCCATCCCACCAAAAAAAGCAATCATCGATCAAAAGTTAATTTTATGGTATTTTTTGTCTTTATCACAGAATATTTTTATTCGAGAGGCACGGATGCGCGTCTTGTGTGTGAATAGGCACGATGACGACGAGCTGGGCAAATTATTTTGCTCGAAGGCTCTGGTGTGCACGCGTGCATTCACATCACAACAACGCGACTTCGTAACACGAAAGAGAGAATCAGAAACAGAACATGAACATGAACGAATTGAAGAAGATACAGAAAAGAAGGAATGAGTGTTTTTGTGTGTGTGAATGTGATTTTTGCAATGCGAAAGTAAAAAAAAAATGCAGTAGTAATGAAAAAAAATGCAGTAGTAAAAACAAACAGTAGTAATTAAAACCTATCCTATCATCGAACATATAAGAAAAAACTTTATATTATCGCCATATATGATTATGATTAATAAATCTTGTCGTCTAACTTGTATATACAAAAGGGATGAAAAATGCGTGTATATGAGTATTATAATTAAAATTGATTTAACACCGTTTATGAAAACTTAGATGAGTAATTGTTCATATAATGTATATGTATGATGTATAATATGTGTATATTAACGAACAAAGAAAAAATGAGTTTTAAAAGTTGTATATAAAAATGTATATGTATGTATGTGTATGTTCTCTTGAAAAGAAATATTGCGAATAAAAAATAAAAAAATTTACACAGAAGAGAAAAAACCGAAACGAAATCGCTTTCGTTTATATGAAAAAATGTGTGATGTAGAAGTCTAAGAAAAGGCGATAACAGTGATTTTTGCGGGAAAAAAAAAACTTGCATTATTTTATGATTATTTTTTATAAGTATTATAAAGTATATCAACGCATTGCGTCATTTACTTTAATTCTCTAAGTATATATTAATATATATAGTATAAGTGATAATAGTAGCGAAAGAAACTCAACGCGGTAAATGCGTTATCATCTTAATAGTCTATTATTGCATCTCAGAATATCTTCTGCGCGTCTTCATATTTTGAACAGCTTCGCTCTGTCCACATGTTACTTCGACTTTGAAATGGCGACGTAATGCATCAGTGCGAGCAAAAGCCTTGCGGCAGCATGGACATTGATAAGGTTTGACACCTGATAATTTAGAATCAAAGATGTTAATACTTTGTAATGATGATGATAAAAAAAAAAATAAAAAAAAATGATGCTAACCTGTATGTACTCGGATGTGTCGTTGAAGATCATGCTTACGAGAAAATGATCGTGGACACATCGGGCATGGATAAGGACGTGCAGGAGAATGAGATCGTAGATGCGCTTTTAAATTGTATAATCGACTAAAGGTTTTGGGACAATCTTCATGCGGACATTTTATTTGTTGTTGTTGTTGTGGTGGCGGAGGATTAACTTGATTTTGTGAATTATTATTATTGTTATTATTGTTATTATTGTTATTGTTATTGTTATTAGTAGAGTTATTTCGTACTATATGAGAGTGATGGTGATGAAGAAGTGGTGCTTGTTGCGTAATTTGGTGAATCTGTGGAGGATTTAGTGAGGTACCTGATGGTAACGTGTGATTTTGTTGATGTTGTTGTGTCGGTAAATAATCGAAAGTCAATGAAATTGAAGATTGTCCACCATTGGCGCTTGCACAATTTCCATTGTTATGATGGTGATTATTGTGCCCTGAAGCAACGGGTGTGAATGAAGTAGCAGGCCATAAAGCAGCAGATGATCCGTTATTATGATGATGATGTTGATGATGATTAATAGTTGGCACTAGAGCAGCACCTTCAGGTTCGTAAATGATAAATCGCACTTGTTCCTGATGATGACTTTCCAGTGTACTCGAGTTATTATTTTGATTAGTCACATTATTATTGCCATTGCTTCCGGGTCTCTGGTACAAGTCACAGTAGATATAATTATCAGGTGAATAGTTATCAGATGGTAAGAATGAAATATCATCACTTATTGACAATAACGGAGATGTTGTTTGAGCTCCGTAGCTACTTTCACTCGTCGAATCGTCATCACATCCTTGGCGAGGATGCTGATTATGAAAATATGAAAGTTGCTGATGGGGAGATGATGCTTGTTGCTGCTGTTGTTGGTGATGATGGTGTTGATGATTAATCATCTGATCATATTCATTAAAAGAGACATTAATCGGAGAAGATTCACAGCTGGAGACTGAGTCCAAAGTCAATTGATCTAATGGAAATTCTTCGGTTTTGACGTGAATAGTATTTCCATTATTCCCATTGTTATTATTATCGTCATGATGATTGCTCGAATTTCGAAACTCGGCAAAAGGATACAATATAGTTGGAACACTTTGCTGTGGCGAAGATTGACCAGAAGAAGTGAGCGATGGTAAAGAAATCGAGCAACAATTATCATCAGTCGTTGTATCAACTAAAAGTTGAGGTTTCTGATTAGCGAGACTACAATTATTGTTGTTGCTACTGTTATTGTAATAAGAAAATTCTGATTTGATATATGTTGTCGATTCGTTCACTTCTGCTGGGTCGTAATGGTTACCAGTATTCAGTGCATCATTCAAACTCTCATAAGAAGGAGAGCTTTCGACAAACATCGGTGGAATCATCAAATAACTATTATTACTGGACAACGTCATTAGCGAAAATGTTTAAAATACAACAGGGGGGAGAGATTTCGCAAGTGTGTGTGTGTGTGTGTGAAGTTTTGTCGTGAGATAATAAAGAAATAACGAAAATAAAGGCAGCTTTTAATTTTTTGCTTACTAAAGAACTGATAGACTGTTCAATCAAGTATATTTAATTAACTACGATGACGGGAACTTTTTTCAAGGAAAAGGGAATTTTGTTTGTTATATATATATCTCTATTTATATACATATATATGTCATGATGTTTTTATATATGTATATTTATGGAACTACTACTATGATATATATAATAAATAGTATAGACAAACGTAACAAAAAGTTTAGATTTTTTCGTCGTCGAAGAGAAGAATTTTTTTTATTCTTTTTTTTGTTGAAAGTAAATAAAAATGGATATGGTGCAAATTTTAAAAAAAAATGAACAAGCACTTCTTTTATATATTATACAGTATTATATAGTATAAATAATATAATATATTATTTATAATATATTATATATTAAATTTTATTTTTAATGTGGTGTATGAGAATCGGTTTTGTGTAGAGCGAGAAACTTGTGTGATACGTCACTGACTTCTGTCAATTCCCTCTCAGAATTAATAGATGTTTGATTGATTGATTGATTGATGATGATGATGATGGTAGTGGTGGTGGTGGTGATGATGATGACAACGACGACGCTGTGTGAAGTAAATCTCTTGGGTGGTTCTTTACAGCTAGTTTCTTGAATGTTCGTTTCTTGGGTTTTTTTTGTTTCTTTTGGATTTCGCTTCTCTTGTTCACATTCAACCCAAATCGAATGTTATTGTTATTGTTATTTATTATTGCTGTGCTAGAACCAGTGTTTCTACTGATTAGAAAAAAGGGGAGTCGCATTCATTATATATTTATTTACAGATTCAAAATTTGTAATTTATTATTATTTATTATAAACAATTTAATCAATAAATCAGATAATAAATCAAATTATTTATACATATATATATGTATATGTATATGTATAATAGTGAGTATTGTCTATGGGATAAAACTACAATAGTTGCTATGATATCATTGTTTTTTATTATTTATTATATCACAGATGTTACACCAACGGTCCATGAAGCAATAATGTAAATAAGTGAGAGTTATACCCACAATTTTTCTTAATGAAATCTAACCAATAATATTTATTTGTTCGGCTATTCCATTAGCGTCATCGTCTCGCACATCTAGAATCTACTATACGTACATATGGAAAATCTCTAAAGAATCCACGTTAATAATTGATTTAGGAAATTATTGCATCGAGTCAGAATCATGAAACGTAAAATTTAATTTTAGGTCTCCTTCTTTATAAATTTATATAAATACACACCTCAGTTGAGCACGTTTTCCCTTTCATATCACACAAAATCCGTCATCATATCGAAATGTGGATTATTTCTCAATAATTTCAATAATTCAACAATGATTATTTGCATACGACCGATTTTTCTTTGTTCTAACGCATAAATGGATGTAAACAAAAGAGAACCATCCATTATTGAGCACTCTTTAAATTTCCAGAAGATAACTTGTTATTTTTTGTGTGTGTCTTGATTACAAATTATGTTAATAAAAATAAAATTTTTGTGCAAGGTTATCTATGTAAGAAAAAAAATAAGATATATATCGATATATATATATATATAACACACATACACGTACATACATGTATGTGTGTATGTGTGCGCGTGCGTGGTAAAGTCAAGAGAATATGGCGAGAAAAAAAACGTGTTCACTTTAAAGTTTTTATTATGCAGAGAATAATACTATTATCATTGGGGATAACAAGTAATATATATCAGTTACCTTAGTTTAAGATCGTAACATTTAATTTGCTGCTTCTGATATTGCTATATTTTTTCTTACTTTAGTAAATAAAGTTATCCTGAGAGTAATTTAGTTGACCTCACGAGGGGTGACACGAAGGATGTCGCAACCGTAGTTTTTGTATCTACGAATTATGGAAAATTTTTTATCTTCCTTCGACAAGTTATTAAAAATAAATAATAATAATTATTAATATTATTATTAGATGCGCATACACAATATCATTTATTCGAGTGTGATCAAGTCATCCATCCATCAATCAATCAATCAATCAATCTGGAAATGGCATTGAAGTAATTTGTTCCTCTTTTTTTTTTCATAGGAACCATTAATGAGAAATCAAGAAAAAAAAAGATTTTTTGTAAAGGTGGAAACTGGGGTGTCTAACTGAAAAAAGACAGATAGACAATGCAGATGAAAGAGGGTGACTCCGTGTACCCCTTTCCCTCGATCTTTCCCGAATAAGCATCCATTATAAAGATCCCAAAATTCTCGGGAATGATATCGTGTGAATCGAAAATCATTTTTCACATATTAGGTTCGCTGTGAACATGGTCGAAAGAAAAAGAAAATCTGTTTTCTAAGGTCGAGAATAAATGCCACATCCCTAATTGGTGTGATGTAATGTTGGGATGACTAAAGAAAATCTTTTTCATTATTCATAATGACGATTATAAAGCGTGAGAAATAATTATAATCTTGGTTCATCTTTTTCATCACCCTACGAAATCTAATTTCTCACACCCAAACAAACAACATCAGATTCTCCGATTGATTAAAATCAAGAAAAACAAAATCCGTGATAAAACAACAACCAAAGCAATATAAAATATATTGCAAGGTAATACAATTATTATATTATCTATGATCGCGATTTCCAAACCTGTATACAGCAATAAATAAAAATAATCAAAAGGATCAGCGAATAATGCAGGCAGCTGTCACAAAAAAGTTACAATAATAGATTTTCGAATAAAGAAATTTTATTCATTCATCAATCCATCAAATGAACAGAAAATTAGACTTTTCGCGTTCTTTGTTCAATTCAACTACCAATTAAGATTATTTGGAAATATAACATTTATTAAACGATTATGATCGCTTGGTTCCCTATATCCCTTGCTTCTTCATTGATGCAAGGGCTCGATACTTTCTATATGAAGTAGTTTTAGGTCCTAGGGGGTTACCGAGTTTTATGCGTTCGCGCACGTACTCAAGTAAAAAAAAAAAAAAGAGAAATGTGGTCAGATATCTAAACAAAACTGTTGTAATAACCTCACGCGACCTTATAATTTCTCTGCTTGGTTCACTGCCATGAGAACATAAGCCACAGTGTATATATCACCTCGTACGGCATCATATAAACATGAAATGGCGTTTCGCCCGCGCGCATTAATCACTCCTATTTATTATCATTGGATTTTAGCTCTATAAAAACGTCACATTGTATTTTCTCTTTACCAAAAAAGAAAAGAAAAGAAAATAAACACATGGTCATTAGTTTCACAAAACATAAGAACGAGAAATCAGGACGTGAAAACGTGCGTGTATGCGTTTCAGTTGAAAATTAGTTTTATTATTATCATTTTTTGGGAAATTGATTCACACGAATTAACCATTGAAGTCGTCAGACTACTTATATAAGGATTTTGCCAATTTCACCCAAATTAAAATGCGTTTTTGTTTATTCTGTGTAGAACATTTTAATCGTCTCAAAGAAAACTCCGAAATATGTAAAGTCATTCCTCCGAAATATGGAGAAAATGGCTCAAATAGGCAACTATTTAATTGAATGAATCTGTAGAAAATTTTTTTCTCGTTTAATTCTTCAGAAATTTCGGAGAATAAACATTAGGTAAATCTCAAAGTTCGTGTTCTAAAGTTTAAATTGAAAGAAGCCGTAAAAAACATTAATTTTACCTTTTTTTTTCCGATTTCCCCGATATTGATTCAATGATTACTCTCCTGTAGCTCAAAAAACGTGGATATTATTGGAAAAATCCGAATGGAATTGCATTTTTTTTGTGTGGCGGAAGCAGCATTGGAATGATGCACAAACACCGTTATTTCTATAAAGCGGGAAAAGCGGGACAAATAATAATAATAATAATAATAATAATAATATTAATAATATTAATAATAATTATTATTATTCTAAACTTCAGCAATAAAAAATAATAATAATAATAATAACGATAATAGAAGTCAAGGTGGCTAGTCGTGCGTTATATTTTTAATGTAATATGGGTATATAATCCACATTGTATCATGTGTTTATGACTTAGATAGCAAGTACATACACACTACACTGAAACATTTGTAAATAACAATAATAAAAGTAATAAATTACACTGTAGCAATATTCAAGTAATAAAAAAAATAGTTAATAAAACCGAACCGACTGAATAATCACATAGTGGTTGTACAACTTGCAGAGAACAAAGAACCCATATCGATATGCAAGTTCTCGAATAATAACTGTGTGATGTAATAACAAACAAGACAATCTTGCCGATTTTATTTAACGCTTTGTAGAAAAAAATCTCGCGTACTACCGCTACTTTTACCGAGAATTCAAGATTTCCATCTATGACTAAGAATATCATTCTGCATCACGTCGTGAGCCTAAATTGCGAGTCGTAATCGAAAAGCATGATGTAATAATCGTAGGTAAGAAAACTAATAGTGGAACACTAAATCTTCATGAACCAACCAGCACTCATTTTCTTTTTTCTTTTTTTTTTTTAGTTACCAGACTAGAATTGATATTTAAGCTGTCAATCTTATTTCCTTCAAAATTATGCATCACGCAATACATATCGATATTGAGATGCGGCTACAAGTTTCATGAATATGAGATTCATTTATGCATAGCAAAATGACAATCAGTACACATTGTCCAATTATACCCGTTTTTGTTTTATCAATACCACGAAAACCGCGAAAAAAATCGACAGATCACTTGACACGCTAATTCCGGCTTTTTTAGGCGTCGAACGTCTCAGACAGCTGATCAAATCCTGACAGCATTTTTCTTTCTCACAGTACACGTGTTAACAAAGTAAGAATCAGCTGAACGTAAAAATACATTGACCGAGAAATCTGGGGATCAATTAAAAAGACCAGCCGATGAACACAGTAACGGTGATAATAAAGGATAGAAGATCTTTTTGATTTTGAAATATTCCGACGAAATTTTCCGAATTTCTTCTACTTCAATTTCTTTGTGGAACTGATAATTCATTTACATTGTGAACTTTTATGGAAGAAGAAAATATTCGTTAAGTTCACAAACGCCCAATTTTCTCACCCCTCTCTTTTCTGTTTTTCCTTCCTTGGCAAACATTATTATGTGTTGTTAATCTTTCTGAATTTCCATGACAATGAAACGAAGTGTTCGAAGACATGATGCCATTTCAATCTACATTGTTGATTGCGCAATTATAAATGCTATTTACTCTCATATGAAATGTATTCGTGACTTTAAAATTAGAATCTTTTTTGCTCTCACACATTTCTTATTTAGCAGGTTTTAAAGTAATGTGGGAAAATTTTATTGTTCCACAGGACTTTCTTGCATAGTCAAATGTTGTATTACTGGACTAATTACATGTCTGACATCACAAGCGTTACTTTTCTGCTAATTCTAATTTGCGAAATCAATATTGTACGATTTTTCGTGTTTGACAAACTCATTTTGTACGTTGCAAATCTATATGCGGATCAATTTGTAAGGGGGTTCTGGTTTTTTGTTCTCTCATTTACGATAGCTGTCGCCTTGAGTCATCGGTTTTTGGTTATTTCTATTTTCGGCAATTTTTATTTTAATCTAATCGATCGTTTAATGAACGTACGGGTAACTCGCTAAAATGCCGCGCTCAAGAGGAAATTGAAAAATACTGCGACTAATTGTTTTTTATTGTCCCAAATGAAGCAAACAACGTAATGCATAATACAGTCAATCTTCAGTCGAAAAGTGATTAGTAAGCATGTTTAAATTTATGGTTGTTATTACAGTCATCCCCCGTCTAATCACGTCCTCGGGACCAGAAAAAAGTGTGACTTTAAAGAGATTGGAATTTTCTATGCGGAAATAGTGATTATCGAGAGGGTGTTAAGTGATTATCCTATATGTAAAGTTAATATTCTTTTTTTAAACAGTCTAACTGCTTTCATGTATGAATTTGTATTGAAATAAAACTAATATTTATTTGGTAATAGTATATTATTCTTTTAATAAATTTATTAATATAGTAAATTTATTAATATTAATATATAGTATATACTCTGTAAATTTTTTTCTAATAACCCGATACATTACATTTACTATAACGAGGTTTGAAATACTTTTGACATGTTCAATTTTAACCATTTTGTGAAATTGAGTAATTTTTCAATTAGTAAATTTTGACCCACAGAACTTTCTAAGATAAGGACCATTAATTAAAAATGGTCTACTTTGCGAAATCTATCTACATACCAATTTTCATAAATATTGGCACAAAATTTATAGATTCAAGATCTCGAAATTCAAAATTTCCATTAGAGGCACGGATCTTCGGGATCTTAAATCTAAATTTGAGCCAATTTTTATGAGAATTGGCATGTAGGTAGATTTCGTAGCGGTATATAGCACATTTTTAACTAGTGATCCAAATTAAGTTTTGTTGACGGAGATATAAGTTTTATCGAGTGTTCCATTTCTTGTGTGAGCCAGTTTATTAAGACAGAACCAACTTGAGGCAGGTTTACTATTACTATTACTGTTCCTGGAACCAAATTCGGTTTAACTAGTGCTTCGGTTTAACGGGATTGACTGTGTATATATAAACTAGTATTCAAATAAATTCCTCCACTGATTTAAATTTTCCATTAATCCAAAAATTAACTAAAGACAAGAAAATAAGATTGGCAATAAAACAAAGTTTTATATAGTTCAAATCGCAAAAAGATAAAATATTCTGTTACTTGACATTAACAAAAAATGTGAATTTTTTGAATTAAAAATAATTAATACATTAAAAGTTCAAAACAAAAATTCTCAAGTAATTTGATAAATACTAAAATAATAATTATCTAATTTATTATTCACTGATTCAGGATTATATTACACTAGAAAGATGTTTGCATAAATACAGTAGCTTAAAAGATATAAACTTTCAATTTTAATAGTAAATTTGAATAATTTAACGAAATTGTTGTTGTATTATTGAATTCAAAAATATAATAATTTAGTATCAATATTTTAAATCTTATTTATAGTTTGATGCAAAAAGATTTGTATCTCAGATAATTATTAATAAATTATTTTTTTTAAATTCTGTTTTATTTAATTAAGTAATTAGATATTAAGATTTATTTTAATATATATATTTTAATTATATATATTTCATAAAAAAGTTTTTACTAGTAATAACTTTTTTGAATTCTTATTTTATAAATTTTATTATAATAAATTTAATTAAATTAATATAAAATATATATAGTAAATAATTTAATTGTTAGATTTTAAAGACTTAATTTAATCTTTATGAAATTTGCAATATATTTTTATCAAATATAATAATATATTTGTATAATTTAAAGTTTTAATATTGTAAATTAATAAAAATAATACTAAATAATTTTTATTAAAAATAATTATTAAATTTTGTTTTAAAATATAAATATTTTTGTATTAAATTATATTAAGTTTAAATAATATTTGAAATGCTGCAGTGTAGTCCTGCTTAAATTGTTAACTAATCTAAGATACAAGGTAAATTAATAACTAGTTAT